>QNGE01001510.1:10503-162312 GCA_008508345.1 Paragonimus westermani | reverse complement strand
ACAAATTGGTGGGCATGTTGTGCCTGTCTTTCTACTCATCTCAAATTGGATATTTTACTCCCTTTGAAGTGTCTCAACGTGGTGTTGAAATTGACACTGGTTTGTTTGGGATATCCATCAGTATTCCACTCTTCAGTTTTTGTATTTCTAATCTCGATTGTGGTTTGGACGAGTGGAAGCTATATTCAGGACTCCTAGATTTAAATCACAGCCTGTGATGTACTCGTACATAGTCTATCACAACCAATATTGTGGGGGAATTTTACGAGTTCCTCCGTGAAATGCCTCCTGGCCGTCCATATGACACTTTACAAGAAGACCTGATCGATAAAATCAGACCGTCGCTGCAGAAGAAATTGAACCATCTGTTGTCCATTATCGACCTAGAGGGTCGTAAGCCATCGCGGCCGCTTCGATATATGGAATAGTCGCTCGGACCCCCCAAAGGTGGATGATTCTATTCCTCAATAGCTGTAGTTAAAACAGTCACCTCCGTCTACCAGCAACTTGTTGGTTCAACCTGATTCCACCGTCATGCAACCAGCCGACGTTGTTGACAAAAGGTTGGAAACTATTCTATCTTTCTAACTAACACCTGTCGCCCTTTCCACTCCAAAACAGCAACCAATGGACACACCTACCAAGCAACCAGCTACAGCCGCATTGCGGATGCAGCAACTAGTGAATCATATTTCCCGTATGAGTCGGTCTTCATCCGGCACGCTCTCATACACTGATAGATAACACATCATTTTGCTGGTACGACCAAAATGTCAAATTCACTCCCTTGGGGAAATGTACGGATCAGTTATTAACGGTGATGACCGTTACTAGATCAATTGTAACGTGTCGACTATCTTTCACAAAAGATAAGCTTACTGGTATCAGATATCTCATTGATACCGAAGAAGAAATGAGCACCAATCCACGACGAATGGAAACGATTATGTCAGTCAATTCTTCTGCACTGCAGACAACCAACGGAAGGCAAAACATTGTCCTAGACAGGTAACGTTATTCTCGTTGGATTATCATAGTTGCGGATGTGCAAAATGCAAGCATCGGTTCCGAGTTGTTGTTAAATTTTGATATCGATGTCGGTCTTTGTTGGAAAATTAATCGGCATCTAGTATATCACTCGTTGTAGTTCGCACCCTATGAAACAGACAACGAAGTTAGCCAGCGAATCTGTTGGATAAGTGAAAAACTGTTGAAATTCAGTTACTGTCCACCTCATGTTAGCTTACGACACACCGTACCATCTCTCTGTCGTTTATTAGTGATATTCAGAAGGGCTAGCGTGTCGTATTTTACAAACTGAAATGAAAGCGCTAGCAGTGAACGCGAAGACTCCAGTAAATCCAATAGTTCCTCTACTACCTCGTAATCTTGTGCAAATACTATAATGTCATCAACATACTGAAGATAAATCGGAATGTCATGCAGTGTGTTCACGGAGCAGAGCTCAGTCATAGCCACCAGATACAAAATTAAAATTTATACGTGATACGCCGATCTCCAGTGATTATCCACGGGGTTTTGTTGACTTTCAGAGCACTCCATGAGTAATAAATCCACGGTAAACACCTGTGCCAAAGATACCGGTGTAGATACAATTACCACAAAAGAGAGAGTGACATGTCGTTTCTAACACAGTGACTCATGCAGTCCATCAATCGGACGTACAATACAGCTACACTGCGTTTACTCAATAGCACTAAGTTGCTCACAGTTCCTCAAAACATGACGCAGGTGTTAGAGCTTGATATTCCACATTTTACTTACCCAATCATTTACAGCTGCAGTGACGCTTACGCCGACAGAACTGATCGATAATTGAGCTTTAACTGGAAGGTACGAGTCCCCAAATCTGTTGAGAACGTAATGTGTGGAGTTAAACCGATGCGACCTTACCAAACAGCGTGGGGCAGGTTCTTTGATCGCCAAACACCTGTTGGGGACCTATCATGTGATCGATCTGACAAACGCCTTCCGCGTGTTGGTGCGTCATCACAAGCTTGTCATAATTAAATCACTCGATGCACTGTTTGTCATGCGTGAGAAGCTAGTTCCCTGCGTGAACAAGTTGTTGGCCTTGGGCTTACGTCTTTCCTGTTTTTGACCAATGACAGAGTAGCGCACGGATTGGCTTGATACATGAGTTTAATTCGTCTAGCTATTTTTGGCTTACATCACTGTTGTAGTAACTACGAGTAACGTATGAAATGGTATAATCATCTTTGCAAAATTGGTCTTCTGGTTTCGTTATTCAAATTCGTAACTAGGGATGGATGTTTTACATGATAATACTTGGGAGACCCATTGAATATGTGTCTGTAGAGTGCGCGGCGCAGTGCAGGTGGGTTTTTCTCTGTCCGATCTGCTGGGTGGCCTATTTCACAAAGTTGAAGTGGGCCAGTCGTGTGCTGACACAGGTTTGACGTACATACTATATGTGTATCACCATGTACTTGTGATCAACCGAAAAGACATTAAATATGTAAATCTAACCTTCTCTTTGGAATAACGAAGGCCTGTGTACCACTTACTAGCCTTCTTGGATGGGGGTGGGGCTACGTAATGTCAGTAATAAGTAATATTTTTGACATTCGTTTTCAATTGTGCATTTTCGATTACTTTGGTTTTTTGTGTACTTTTGTTTTAGTCAGGCTATCCATTTTGTAACATCCGTCCGAGACTAAACTCACAACTCGCGCCGTACCTCGCTAGCCTGAGGTGTTTCTCTGTACACTCTATTCCCCAGGATCAATAAAATGCTCGGGGGTGAACGCGCGGAGTCTTTGTTTTACATTGTCGACCGGTTTTCCACGGTGAGTACTGACTGGATAGTACTCTGTTGGACTGGTTCTAACAGTATCATTGTCATCTTTGCCTCTGTGCTGTTAGGATTCCATGTTGTGGAAAACTTAGAAGATGTGAAGCTTAAACGCAATCGGGTAGTCTGTGGTAGGCTAGAAATGGGCTAGATGACACCCATGTTGAACAATTTTCTGAAAAATTATTCAGAACTACAGCAAACATGTTCAACCGTTTAAAATGTCTTAATTGCAAACACATGCAATGGAAATCGGTAAACTGAAGGAAATGTTTCACATTGAATGGAAGTTGAAAGGGTGTAATTTTTTGAAAGGATTTTCACGTTTCAAACCGCTTTGCAATTTAGGATCTCAGCAATCGAACTGTAGTCACTAATTTGATCATCGTACAAATCGGCAGGCCTCAGTAAACACAAATCAAAGCCTCAGGGAATAAATGTGATCGAAACTCTACCACGAACGCAAACAATCCCCGAAGGGTACGGATTTTCCAGAAAAATGTTATCAACGCTGAAACTTTGGCTGAACTTTGCAGTGGTTAGTTGCCATTCCTGACAGTGACGCCTGGAACTTTGTTGTGATAAGTTATTGGGAATAATTCAGGTTCTTCACATGGCAACAAGTGAAACAAGGATAACTACAACGGCATACTGGCTTGGATGCCAGTGGATTGCCAAAAACTTATTCTCAAGAGGCAACACAAATCGATTCAATAAGGTCGTTTTCATTTTGCACGATTTTGAGGTTTTAGGGTCTTTAAATATTGGCTGCGTCACACTAACTTCCAGCCGTCTCTTTCCGCTATAGATCTAAAGAATCACCCCCGTTCAATGTACAGTCTAAATTATATTAAGGTTCTACCAAGAGCATGAGGTTTGTTCCGTGTTGAAGCGTTATCAACTGTCTTCGCACATCTGTTAAATGTCTGTTCAATATCACAAGTGGACGCTTGACGGATTAAACTATATGGTTAACATAATGTGAGAATGATAGACGATAATT
Organism: Paragonimus westermani; assembly: GCA_008508345.1. Lineage (NCBI taxonomy): Eukaryota > Metazoa > Platyhelminthes > Trematoda > Plagiorchiida > Troglotrematidae > Paragonimus > Paragonimus westermani. The sequence continues at coordinate 158,473 of QNGE01001510.1, read as the reverse complement.
ATTTTCATAGAACTTTTGTTTGTAATTAGTACCACGTTACAAATACTTGCGTTCATCGTTGTCTTCACACAGTGATATCCGGAGTGGTTCACTTTCTGAAGTCACTTTCATCCGTTTGGCCCTCAATGACAATCTAGTCAGTCATAGGTACTTGAAAGTGAAACGAGTGGACGTTTCCAAAGGTTGTGCGATCGTACAGAATATATGTAATCAGTGTAAATTCACCACCGAACTACTACATCACGAACAACAAATCATAATAGATGACCTACAAAAAGAAAGAACCCGAATTCGGAGAAAGCTATGACTCATTTTTTACACGTTCATGAAAGCTAAGATCAGCTATGAGTAGTGTTCAGATTGTTGCTTTTTCAGGTGTGGAGTGCAATCAAAGTTTAACCAATTATCGGTAGCAAGAGAAAACAATATAAATTGTTCCCCTCAGATTATTTTAAAAACCGGACGAATATATATGTGTATTTATATGAGTTATATTCTATAATCGACTGGGCGATAGAATGCAGTGAATAAATAGATTTGAATTTCAAATTAGCCGTAGAGGATGCGTTGAACGTACGTCTTTTCCACATGAACAGATTTAATTCTACTGATATGATTCCAAAATTGCTACCATTAAACCCATGGTGTTTTCCAAAGTAGTACGGCGAATCTCCCCAGACAGAAATGGAACATGTATCCTGGACAGTAACTAAACCATGCTAGTTGTTGGTTTATTGAAACTACAATGTGCCAAGTCCGCCCATGGCGAGTCTCTAAGTAGTGACGCAATTTTTGAATGGATTCATCCAGTCGTTGGGCATCCACATTTGGTTTTTTGCCGGCTTCACGAAGATCGTCGACAAACATCTGAAGAATTTTGACCTTGATTTCTAGATCCATATCATCATGCACAATTTCCAGATCTGCGGGTACAAGGTTCTCGAAAATTTCTGTAGTTCTTCGTCTACGGAATTCACGACTAAACAAGGGATGAAAAAGTTAGTAGTTAAATGACTGATGCATGACAAACTGCAAAATGCCAATCAAAGGTTTACCTACACAAAACTTTATCCCTTGGTCACGTACCAAGGCAGAATGAAAGGAAGATGTTCTATTAAAAATGGGATTTACACAACGGTTGTTTACCACCTCGAACTAATGTTTTGCTTTCGACTCACTGCAAACTACTAATGAGTTGTGTGAAGTTTGTCGGCATTTTGAAATTCGAATTTGCCCACATTCAGACACCTCTTTGGTTCCGGACAGTTCAAACTAGGTGAACTGTTTTCTAGGCAAAATTACGGTTCCAGCAAAATGTCTTATGTCATTAAGTTCATTGAAGTGTCAATAATCATGGCTATCTGATGAAGCTCACTGTACAGTATATCCGATGGTTTAAACAGCTGCTTCGGAAAGTGTTTTGTTTTCTATACGACTGGCTCATGCCTCCCTAACTTGGGAGGAGACAGTTCGCTTTACATTTCTGAATTAAGCGGCTTAAGTTTGCTGGGAGCTGAAATTTTGAGAATAAAATATAGCGTTGACTCAGAAGTCGAAACAGAACCTCCGGTGGACGAGTCAAATGAAGACTGTCTGGATATGACATGGAAAATCCTGTACCATGAACGAAAGATTCTGTACACTAGGTCGGCGGTCTCGTGAGTATCACTTGAGAAAGAGCCAATGGAATGCCTGATGTCTGCTTGGCCGAAGCAGTAACATAACGTGGTCCTAGTTCATCTTGTTAGGTACCCTAACTACCGGAGTTCTTAGCCCATTAACAAGGTTGATGGAAGATCGTGAAGGATTAAGATAGTAGACAGTTGATAGATTACTCACCTAAAAAACTAAGCTGACATTTATGGAACTGGTTAAGATGCAAACAAATTGAGCATGGAAGAGTCATGTGTGCGCTAACTCACCAGGCAACTAGAGCTTCGGGTTTCACGGAAGCATATGGTCAAAATTAGGACGCACACATCTAACTCGTTTAAATAGCCCTTCAAATGTAAGATTCCTTCGAACCACTAATATCAGGGTTACCGCATTAGCCCAGGCAGTGTAGCATCCTTCTGTATCTTGTAGTAAGGACCACTGAAGCGAAGGTAACGGATTAAAATGAATTAGTATCTTGATAGATCTCTTCTTTCCCCCAAACAGATAACAACAATATTATGAATGTGACCAAAACAAGGTGTCCAGCTACACTCGTAAGAGGCGCTATTAGTCGAGACCACAGTGTGTACTTTTATTCTCTGTAGTTAGTAAACCATGCTCCAAGGGTGGGGGTTTGATGGTAATGACTGGTCAACATTTTAGCTGGAAGTAGTCGTAGGTTTTGTGTTCATTCCGACTATTGCTAATCCGTTGCATACGTTTACTCCCAGTTTGTTCAAGCTTTTCTGTTGATACACTCACCTGTGTCATTCATTCTAGTGTTTGACGTTGCCTGATAGAATTTGCAGAGCTCTTCGGGCACAGCATTTTGATTACATCAATATATTTAACAGCATCAGACACAGAACCAATACCTCAATTTTTTATCAACAATTCGGGTGTTCATCGGTCAGTTGTTGACAGTTTAAGCAGCAACCATACCAAATAAAATCATTTTGCTCACCTGCTTATTTAAACAACATGTCAATTTACCATTGGGGTTGCGTCCTATAGGAGGCTCAATCATTTTTCGGTTTACAACCCCGTTCTCACTTAAGACCCATCACTTCATTGTGCTCTGATCACTTCCATTTATCAGACAGCGTACCGACAGCACTATTCTGCGTTTGAACTGTCCTGTTGATATAGAATATGGTTGTGCGTCGCCTGTTGTACTGTTTGGTAGTACGGTACGAGAGACGATCATGTAGGTCTCACTATCCTGATCCATTTGAATTAGTTTGGGCTCGTTTGTGTTTACTTATCTATAAACCGGAAATCGGCTATAACTGGCTCCATAATGACTTGGCTTGTCACAAAAATTCATTATCATGTTCCGGCGGTTAGCTATCTTTACGAGAAAGAAACTGAAGTACACGCGACACCAATCTGGTCTGCCGGTTTTGTTCAAATATGTACGTAACTCCTGTTCCTTAACGTATCTCTTATTCTAATCTCTTTGCCTGTCTCGTGAATAAGCCTTCTCCACCTGTGAACGTGAACACAGTCATTAAACTTGACGCATTCCGTTTTTTGTAAAGACGTTATCAACAAGAGAAACTTTCCGTTGATTGCCCAGCTCTTCCTGTAATTGTTCATTATCCCGAGTTCTTTCCATTAGTTTACTGCGAATTTTTGTAGGCATTCCTCCTAGTTACATTGCTCACCTTGTACACCGACTTACCTAGACGAAGGATAGTTCGTCCCAATCCATTCCGTCTATTTGATTTATCATCCAATCGAAACTTGCACCTGTCAGCTGTCCTCTCTTTGACCGCGCACTTCCGTGTATTGTCCGTTCTGACCACGACTCATCCACGCAAGCCACTTTGGCTGATCTTCACTATTGCATAATTTCCCTTGGTTCGCTCTCTCGTGACTCTATTTACCTCCATCTTCTTTCTGCAACGGACGTATCCCCTAATCCTTTCGTGGCCTTTTCACCTGGTTTTGCTGTGTTGTTAAAACTTATCTGGGGCTTGGGACAAACTGAGATTTATATCTTTTTATCTAGCAACCATTGTATAATACCTCTGTTTCTACGATAAATATTCGTTTTATCACATCGTGATCTTGGAAAACGGGAGCGTTATTCAACTTTAATTTGGAAAACGTTACACATAGTACCTGCCCGATTTTGCTTTCGAGGGGCTTCGTACCGTTTGTAGGATCTTCAGAACATTCGGAACAATCGTGGTAACATTTTACTGACGGTGGTTTTGCGGAAAACAAAGCTGTTGTGTACAAAATTCTGCTTGACCTAATTCGGGGCCTATTAATTAGATTTCCACATTTTCAACCGGATAAAGACGCAAACACAGGTTCACTCAACGGCCTTACACTCATGACGTTCAATACTTAATTGAACTTCAATGCAATCTCATTCACCTGAAGCAACCGATTTGTGAGAGAAGGTTGCAGTGATTATGGTTGTGTACTGTTCTATTACAGAATTTAAAAATATTGTTTCTCTTACCGAAGCGCACTCGATCAATTTTTCAGCCTTTTTTGGTGAGGTGTACATAGAGAAAGATGTCCGAATTCACAAAATCTAACGCAACATATGAAGCGACAGTGGATGCAAATATTCTATGCCAACAGGGATGCCAAGTGCTTACTAGAATGGGTTCAATAAATGGTTATATTTTCAGGCAGCTTGACTGGAAACACCCGAAAAGAGTTGACACAGTGCTTCGTGAAACGTCGCCTGGTGACGCAACATGCAGTTGGCCTAACAAGGACGCCTCATGTTCGATTCCTAGGTAGAAACAAGCTTTTGTCACAGTAGGTCAAGGCATTGGAAATCAGACACTGTCATCCCAGTTAACGCCAAAATAGGAAGTGTTTGTGATTCTGACGCTTCTATGACATCAACCGAACACGTTTTAAACTTGAAACTTTTTCCGACGGTTTCACAAATTGGAAATTTGTGGAGTGAACTCATCTGTGTCGAGCATCATTGGAAATAAAACGAAAGCTATTGGAGCATAAATCATGAACTGTCGGTCTTTTGTTTGCTCAGTTCACAACAGAGGTTGAATAGTTATCGTGTGTGGCCACCCACATCTGTGATGCCGATAACGGAAAGAATGTCACGGTGCTTTGTTAATTCTGATGAATATTAAATTTACCGTGTATGGGTGGTACAATTCAAACCAGTAGCAGTGCCCTGTACATCGACGGTCTTTGGCTTTGGTTGCTGTGACGAGCTAATGAAAGCACGGTCGAGGTGAGTGTTGTCCTTTGTTCATAAGAGAGTCAATAAGCAGACGTTGTATATATGCAGCAAGCAGGCAGCGTAACAATGCAAAATCAACTACACTAGTGAGCTAGAATAGGCAAGCCAAGGTCAATCACTATAAATGTACCAGTACAGCCAATGGATTCGTGGAGCACGGATGTCCGATGCTAACATAGACGCAGGTACACAAACATGCACAAGACCTTTTAGTCACTAGGCCAGCCGGTGAATATCAAGACCCATGTTAAGCACCACTCGAATTTGATCGCAACTTTTGCATTCAGACAAACTCTTCAACCAGCCTCTCCCGAAAAAGGAACTGCACTACTGGCGAGTTCTACTGAGAGCGAAACTCGAGTTTAGTGGTTCTTTTCAAAGGCGGCTGGTTGGAAAATCTATCTGAATGCGAAAGCTGCAGTCAAATCTGAGTGTAGTTCAATTTGAAATTGACGGGCTACCCATCAGGAGTATGAAGGCTGAGACACACACACACACTGATGCAGCCCAGGCAGAAACCAACCTTGCGCAAGTCAGACACTTCGGTCAAACAGTTTGTTGATCACCTCCGTCAACCACGTGCTTGAATCACTGCAAGTCGCACGTGAGACAACCACATGTTATTCCTCTTTTTTGCACAGATGTTCCGAATCTGATGTCATCAAGCATACGATGGGGACTAAGCTTTCATCACAAAGTATATTCACAACTGACTCGTATGCCCTAGGTTGCACGCGCCTCTTACAGTAAACGGATTCCATCTTTGAATCCACACATTTGGAATCACTGAGTTGTGAGATTTATACACGAGACCACGACCATACTGCATACTACTCGGCCAGACCGAACGGAATAATTAATAACAAGCATAGATAACTGCAGCGATTCGGTAACAGGCGATGGTTCTTCACTACGAATGACAATAGTATTGTGAATCTGCATGGTGCGTTTGAGACATGTAAAACCTGGCCATGATTTTGTGAAGTTCGCAAAAATGCATTGTGGATTTTACGTTTCTCTGGGACAAATTGAAAAGAATTGGGTACAGCACTCATACACAATGACCATCCCAAACACTACTACTGATTGTGATAAAGTTAAGGCCAGGATGTTACGTGACCCCAAACGTGACTGTCTAATCGAATACAAACAACTTACGCTTGTTTCGGTATTAGACCCAGTGTTTTGCAGTACTGTTCCAAAGTGATTGTACCAGTGTGATCATGATCGAACACGTTGAGGAAAGTCTGTGAACAAGGTGTGAAAGCATTCAGTACTGGAAATGTTAACATAAAAGACAATTAAATGGTAGGATTTATCATAGGTAAGGAAACCAAATGCGATCTGACTCCAAGTGGAAGGAAATCCGTGGACCAACAAATGGATATGAAATCAGGACCACCCATATTGTTGACTTTATTTAAGAACGACCTCGTCATCCTCTGGCTTCCAATGACAGTCGAATACATTTAGAAAAGTCACGGGGTTCATATATGTGAATCGTCATAGGTATATCAAGCAAAATGTGTAAACATATACTAGAGACAGACTGAGTGTCAGCCGGAAAAAGTGGAATCAATCTTGATACTGATAACAAACAAGAGGATGAATCCAAACGAACACAAAATGATGTGCAACCAATAAAAAGCTTCTGATCTGTTTCACACCTGCATCCCTCAGGCGTAAACTGGACATTGTAGAATGTGGCTAAATTATGTTAGCTACCTTTATGAACCTACTGTTATCTGTTTCAAACGACGTCGAATTTTGGCTTTGTTTACCAGGTGCACCTAACATTACTACTACTAAGCGATAAACATAACCCACGTGGTTAATTTGCAAACATCTCAACCCCTCAGTTAAATATATTAGGTTATCAAACACCCACTGAAATGTAGAAGTGCGTAAGTGTCTTTCTGATGTATCAATACTATAAACTATGGCGACACGCCAGGATCTGAAAAGTAAGTCACATCTAAATCGCCAAATCTGCCAGACTACTCATTAATAACATGAAAATATCAACCGGTCATCAGTGCAAAACACCTGCGAAATAGAGTTTCGTTTATTTGTGCAGTGGACTATGCGCTGCTTAGAGCATCTTAGAGTTGCGCGTCAGAGTCAGATGATGTTCACAGGAAACTTGTTTGAACGAAGTTTTGGATAAAAATGTGGGATCTGAACCCATGTGGAAATTAGGAACCGCCTACTGGCTGTATGGTGTGGAAGTTGGATGTTCACCCTGTTATCGCATTGGAGGTTTTAAAAAATCAGGGGTTTCGATATTTCAATCCAGGGAAAAGCCTTTCGACAGACGTTGAGAGAATTTCAGAGAAAGGTTGTTTTTAAGATTCGAAAGTGTCAAGTAAACAATAGAGTCAAATTTTGAATCCCAAAGGAGTTCGATGTAATTACAAATCCAGAACAGAAACGGTACATGAATTCATTATGAAAGTGTTCGTAAGCATTTCGCCGAACGAGTTCTGGATTTAGCGACGCGATGTTTGAATCCAATGTAAAATCTCATTTGTGTTGCCAACGCGGGAAATTCCTTGGGTTGTACCAGGCGATAGTGCTCTTGAAATTGTCAAGTAACCGTAAACGGAAACTGGAATGTGAACCCAAGTCAAGGGGGGGAGGTTTCCTGGTGTTGCAAGATTAATATGCTTGGTGCAAAATGATTGTGATCCGTGCCACGGCAACTATGTAAATCTTTAATTGATGATAACTTCACAAGCTCGAGGATTGGTGGTTACACTCCAAGTCTAGGAACTAACACTAGAGTGTTTCACTGAGTGAACAAGACCGGACGATAACACGTTAAGTATAAAACCAAAAAACAAAGCTTGTCTTTCTTGTGAACATTTCAAGTGACATTGCAGCCAGTTTGATCCGAAAGTTGTAACCCCACTCTCTGAATAACCAGAAGGAACTGACATTTTAAACATACGAACTTTGCTCGCACACTCCCTGTCCTCTCCAGCATATTACTTGTCAGAACGAAAATTATTTCGTTCTAACGAGACTGCAATTGTTCATGCTTAGGGCCATAGTCTGAATCACCTGAGAACCAATTGGCAAACAAAGGAATTTCTCAGTCCACAAAATCGGTGCAGTTACACGCATCAATGTCAGCATAAGTGAACGTGTGAAGTTCATGACTGCTTATGTTCGAGTGTTCATACATTAGGTTTTTACCGCCCAATCCGAATTACGGAGATACCTCTGATCGAAAGTGATTGTGTAAAGAGCGTGAGTAATAGCTAGAAGGAGGTTCTGGAACATTTTAAGTAGTACAACTTGGGTAGTTATGGTTAAAAACAGCCAGGTAGCAGCCAGATCATGCAATACAGGCTTTACACAAAGACGCACTTTGGGATACAAGCATGTGAAAAAACGAGGTTTTTACTGTGACCCCCTACTTGGCGCAACTTCCAGATAGGTGTTACACAGTCTTCTAAAACCCGGGTTGGAAAGGACTCCAGGATCAATGTGCGCGAACACCTGGTTAAACATGTTCACGTAGATGGTTTGGACAAATGACTCGGAAGAATGACAGCGGTGAAGTCAGCTGTATGAAAGAAATGTTGAAGAAACCCTCGAATAATATCAACTTTTCTTGTGGAGAAAATTGTTCTCTTGATCATGTTGTTTCTTGCAGATCAGAGCAGATGAGCACTTGGGATTCCTTCGGTATGAGTGAGAGAGAGAGTTGCCGAGTACAGGATTACCTTATCAGTACTGTCCTTGGCATAATGGAGAACCAGTGGCAATAGGTTTTCTGCATGTTACATGGAGGATTACTCTTTGGACTCACCCAAAAAGCACATAACATCACCAGTCAGACTACAAATGAGAAGACCATAGATCTACACTGGAATATCCTACCAATCAACTGTTGACCAGCTGTCCAGTGCAGCTGGCTGTTTTGATGCCTGTTGATGAACGGTGTCGGTTTCCTTTACGAAGTACAGATGGTAACAGTCGCACTCCGGACAAAACTGGCACTGTGTTCAACACAAGGGTAGAGGTGCTGCTACCGCGATCGTTTGAAAGCAGAGTCGTAGGGTTCTCTTTAGAGGGCTTTGAATACTTTGTTGAAATGGTCTGGGCCAAGGTCCGTAGTGTGATGGTGGGTACATTGCATGCACTTGCGAATGATTGGGTAAAAGCGATGATGAATGTAACACAGTTATGCGCTGCAAAGCTGGGCTGAGCCACCACTGCTGAGGTGATGATGGATGATCTTGACAAGCTAGCTGACGATCAGGACTCAATGCGACGTTATACTGTGACTAAGCTTGAAACAGGAATGAATACCTGCATAATTGTTGTGGATTTGGCGATTCTGTTTATTTCGCAACCACGCTTGATGGTGCCTATAACGGTTGGCATGTAGGGGTTAGACATGTTGTGCATATTTGTGATCATGTGATGAAGCAGTAATCTGCACAAACTCGACTGTTCTTTAATTGAAGCCAATAACTTAAAATTCGTCAAGGTAGCACTAGTTTGAAATGAAGGAGATGGGAATGACTTACGGACCTTTGTAGTTAGTTAGTCGCGGAAGAGTGTAGATCAGTCCAGTACAATGTCGCAATGTACCAGTTTGCCAGTGTACACAAAGCAATCGTTTCCAAACGTAAGTTGGGTCGGGTGTGAACTAGCGTTAACGACGGAGAAATTCATTCTTCAGAGATAGTGCAATACAACACTCAGTTTTATGAGAAGGGTCAAGAGAGGAGTGTATAAAATGCTAAAGGAAAGCGTTAATAAATGAGCGAATGGCCTTTATAATTCATCAGGCGCTTGATAAAGAAGATCAACCAGAAATTTCAATATCGCTTGAGTTAATAACATTTCCTCGGAGTGACGCACACTGTACTCGTTCAAGCGCTGTCGGCACTGGGACTTTACGGTAGTCTACAAAAGTCAGAGGGTGCCTTGCTCACTCACAGGAGATAAAATTAAATCAAAATGCTAAGTGTAAATAGCATTTATATTGAGAGTAGAAGACTACCGTTCAGTCCATTGGGAATACGCTTTGTATTCCGGCACATTTTAATGAAATTACTGAAAGAATTGAACTGTATAGATGGACAATTAGACAACGATGTGTCTAACAGTCAGTCGGAGAGAGAGAGCGTGCGGTGTTGCTTGAGATCGTCTTGAAGCGAATTTCTGATGCAGATCTGCAAAACATCGCACCCATTTTACAACCCGTAGAAATGTTAGTGTCGTTCCTGGGCCATAAAGTGGACAAGAGAAATAAAAACTGAGATCCAAGAAAATCACAAGGAGCAACGACGACTCCGTGTTCAACTTCGGAAGGTGGTGGTCAGGTTTTCGGTCTCGCAGAATTCCACAGCAGATTCATAAAGAATTTCAGCATAATTATGTCTTCTGTATCTGGTATTATCAAACCGAAACCAGAGGGGTGTGGGTGGAGCACTAAACAGAACGGCAGCTACTGGTAAAACCGTCGAAATTCGACGAACTGCGGAAGGTGTCCACGGTGACCAGTGACCAAGGTAGTGGCGGCAGTTCACATGTATTTACTCAGATGTTTTGCGAAATCAACATACGAATATGTAGTTGGGGGCCAAGTAGAAAAGTGAAAGAGACCCTATAATGGCAGAGACAGTTCTTACCACTTGACATGCTTCAGCTGCATCACGCTACTGTGTAACGTGCGCCTTTGTTTGTGAGTAGTACAGTATGCACACTCTGGAATTAAAGAGCATTTCTCAAGGCGAGAATGACATAGGAGAGGGAACGATTATTAGAAACATGTAAAGGCACTGTGTGGGACGTGGCACAAACACGAATGACGGTGAACCGATGTTCACTAGATGTGGATACAAGTCAGCCATGCAAGTTAGAGTTCGCGTTCTTTATTCTGTGTTTCTGCATAACTTGTGTATTTTACGCAATAGATACATTCCCAGGTCAAGCGTCTTTTGCGATTATGACAGTACAGCTGCCGCTTCTCTCGACCGACTGGCTAACTCAAAGAATGCCACGTTTATATCGTCTGGTCTCCCTACCCTGTTAGTGTAGAGGCATTAACAAAGGAGATGAGGGCAAGATGACTTTATGAAAGACTTTCATGCACCGAACTACCTGAATCTAATTACCAACTCAACTGCCAGCAATTATGAGTCGAGCAACTAACTGATCACGATCAGCAGCAGTGATCGTAATCGATCACATTCAAGCGTGATGTACAATCTGAGACTCAAGCATTCAGTACGACTGGCTTTAGGTCTACGGGAAGCCATGGCCTAAAGCTGACTTACAGATGAATAAACATTAGGCTATAAGGCTGGAATTTGCTATTCCCTGTTCGGGATTTGTGCGAGGCAGGAAACGGAAACCCATAGTTGTGTGCACCGCTCTTAAATACATCCTTGTTTTAGACAGATTTATTTATACATTCACTTGACTAGAGCCGCCAAAAGTGATGATGTGATGTTAGAATTACCTCGGGAAAAGTGTCTTCTAAATTGTTCTTCTGATTGTATTGACGTAAGTCCTCTAAGGAAATCACCTCTCGATTGTCTGCGTCCAGAGCGCAAAAAGCTTCCAAAAAGGCATCCATCTGAATAAGACAAAACAAAACGCTTCCGTTAAAAACACACGTCATGAAAATTGTGAAAAGAGAGTTTACTCAAAGGTACATTATTATGAACGTAAGTTGTACCATCCCGTTTTTACAAGAGTATGTTCCGGAAACCCAGATAATGCAAGTCTAGCGGCTAAGTGAATTACTGAATATAGGATAATCAGAATGTGTGTTTGCAAGATGAATTAACTAGTCCATAGATAAATAGATGGTGCACAACAACGTTAAGAGCAAGCCGTAATACCCTGTGTTTCAACCACCTGAGGAGGGCCACCTGAGGTGGCTGAAACGTAGAGTACAACAATTTGCTTCTATCGTTATGTTATTATTAATATGTTTATCAGTAACACGTTAACCACGACGCTCAAACTGTTTGACTTCATTCGTACTAAATTTGGTGCGGACTCCTTATAACCGGTCCATACTTTTGGTTCAGTAACATAATATACAGTGTGTTCAAGTCTCATTCAACTGAGCCTTAAGGGTTATTTCTGCCGATGTACTTAACAGGACGACGCCATTTGTGTCATGTCCATGTGTATACGTTTGCCAGTGGGAACAACTAGACTACATATACTAATTTTTATTCTGGTGTACGGAATAGTGGGCATACTTTGAAGAGTTTGGGCGAAACAATGAAGAAGCAGGTTGGTGAGCAATGAAAAGGCTGATTTGAGATTGTCAAGTTAACCTGCAGCCAAATGCCAGTGAATACTCATCTCAGTGTTCCCCTAAACTTGGTCAGTTATCTAAAAATATGGAAGCAACTACTAACGAAAGTGTGCACTCAATACTCAACCTACCATACGGAATTATATACGAATTTGCGGTTCCGCTGGTTATACTTGTGTAGCCCCATAGTTTTTACACGTGTTGCATTGGTTGTGTCCTGCCTGAGATGAGGAGTACTTTGGTTTTCTCGATGTACGAATGAAGAAACTACATTTTACTAGATACAGTCCTTATTTTTCCAGTCTGATTTTTTAGGTAACAAAAAAGGCAGCGGATTCGCAAGGTTTGTTTCAGCCAAAAATGGAGAAAAGAAATAATCTGCTGATCTTCCATAGATAAGTTTCAATTGATCCATATGAGTATCTCGAGGGATTCTTGAAGGGCCATCCACGGGAGCAAGCCCTGAAGGTTTGTATGACACAGGGACAAGTGATTTGATACTTAGAGGGGTAAAGTGTTGTCCTGGTCGACCTCGAAGTCAGTGAAGACAATCTGCCTAGTTTTCAGTCTTATTGCCTAAACTAAGCCAAAGGTTAATTGCTCGAGCTACGGATCCTTTTTCCACCAGGAAGCTTCTGATTCGAAGCAGACACAGTTGGTAAGACAGCAAATTTTAAACCATTTCGAAAAATCTGTGCTCAATCCTTCACACAACTTGTCAGTCAAAATAGCTATGTCGAGTATTTTCGCTTCGAACGTCGGTTGACAAAACTGAAGAAACCGTTCTGTAAAGTGAATTCTAACCGTTGTTCTATCATCTAGATCACAGAATATTCACAAAATGGCTCACATGCTCTGCATCCATTGAGCGCAGGTTTCTGGGAACAGAGTATCCGGTGAGTCACAGCTGTGGACACATAGACTTTCTTGTGTCAGTTGATGGTTATAGCCAAAAACAGGGTTTCGATTGAATTTAGGCAACACTAAAGGTCCGGAACTTCCTTTAAATTCCTCGATGAGACGTGTTTACCTGTTTACCACGACAAATTCAGGTGGCCAACTCAACGGCTGATGTAAGGAAATCAAGTTTGTGAATCTGCTCAGGCTCGGTGTGTCTCGCGTGTCTGCAAGTCCATGATATCGGCGTTACTTCTGGACTGTGCGTATGGGGCAGAAAAACCCCCCTTTTAAAACAATGGTTAAATCAGAAACACGATGACCGATCAGTGAGGTAGCCATCAATCTTCAAGCAGAGTAACATGGTTACCCTGTCACGTACACATCAGTCGAATCGTTACACACGAGTAGAAATTTCTGGATCATGATCGCACCTTGCAATGGATTTGTGGGCGAGCTGCATTGCAACTGCATGACCGCTTCCTCATTGCAAGTAAATTCCTCCAACACGACTGCGCAAATTAACTTTCTGCCCATCTAACCAAACTACTAGAATCCGCATAACATTGTGCTACACAACTTTTCTTCCCTCAGTCCAGTTTTGTTTAACCCTTAGCTTATGTCAGAATGGACACACTTAGTTGACGTCGGGACCAATTCACCTGTTAGTCAAACGTCGTTTCTTCATTCCCAAAGGCGCAATACGAGCTTAACTAGAATGGAAAAGTTCCCATTCCGATGTTATCAATTTTTGTTCAGTTGATGTCTTGGTCGACCACTACAATGTTGAGGTTTGAAACTGGCATGATTCGCAGAACACGTTGCGCACAACTATACCATTATCCTAGCAACAGGAAACAGTTATTCGCTTGTGATTCTATCCTGCGTGTCACATGCTAACGTCTTGCCAGCAGTATTCAAATTTGATTGTCATTGTTGATGGACAGAATTTAAAGTGCTCTAGCGCAAATTCGCCCATTTCGAACGTAGACTAAGCAGGCTTCCCAGACTGCAGCCGCTTGTGGCGTGAGTCCAAACAGTATTGTTTCCACTCAACCAGTCATGCCAGTCTGTCCGTACGATGAGGGAGGTCAGGGAAGTCACTCATTTGCGTTCGCCCTCCGTATTAATTATTTAGGCTCTGAGTATGTTGACCTGATATACACAGTAGGATTCAACACTAAACTGTTTTGAACTGTCTAGTCCTCGTCTTTCACGAAACTCGATAGAGAAGGACTGCGTTTTTCACGTATACATACCCGTATTCGGACGCGCACGGCTTGGCTCCAATCGTGCTTTGAAGATGGCCCTTTCTGTTAGCTCCCACAGAAGTGTTTACCACCTATGTATGGGGGGGACGTCTGAAGACTTTTAAACTGTCTGTGTTCCTTCGTGAGAAAATGAGATAAATTGTTTCAAAACTTTGAGTAGTTATATTTTTGTACAGTCATCGTTGGGACGTAGATGTTCAGGATATGTAAGTTCTTTCTGATCTGACAAATCTGGTAATCAAAAATGAACTGTTTATAACCAACAGCCAGGTCGGTAAACAAAAGGGGCTATCCGACCAGCAGTCTGGTGATACTGTTGGATACCAACTGTAAGCGTTAGAGTAGAATGATAGGAATTTCATACACCGACAACCTGGAGGAGGGGAAACGGAGAACTACACTAGCGTCCGCCAACTAATAACTAATTCACTTTATTTGGCAATCATGTTTACCAAAAATCGAACAGCATCTACCACTGACATTGGCGTCATGGATAATTTCAAGCAACCATACAATACATTGTCGGATACCACCAATCAAGGTCGGCAATGAGGCTACTTTCTGAAACACCTAGTTAAAAGGAGTCTTAGTGCATCACCTGACCTAGTTTAGTCGTTGCTTCGGAACAATTTGCAGCTCTAGTCAAAACAGTTATACAAATTACCGTGCAAGTATTCTCTCACTCACTATGTTTCATGCTCAATTCATAGTTTTCTCCCATACAAAGCTGATTTAACCACCACGTGCTCAACTTTTTTCCAACTGCATATCCGTGTTCATTTCTCTTGTTATCCTTATGCAAACCAAACGGTTGTGGGTTTCTAAAAAGTGCACCTACCCATTTCAGTATTTCAATACAAAATGATCTACTTCTTATCCGTATACTTGTGCATATGTGCGTTTTCAGATCATGGAAAGAGATTAGATTGTGATGAATGACCAAAGTGGAGTCACGATTATTCCAAGCATTTAATCCAATCAAAGATGCTTTTCCAGCACTCCAAGTGAAACAGCATTTTTCATATCTAATATTCCCCACAGACATGCGTTTTGGTTAGTGGCAACTTCCAATAGAACAGAAGGACAGAACGACAACCGTCTTTTGTGTGAACAGACACCTGTTCGGTTTGTGCAACGTTACAGCCACTTTCACGTACTGGGGGATCAGGAAGTAGTAAATTTGTATAGCGACGACATCGCTATATTCTGCAGTACAGTGTTGACACATGCAAAAAGCTGCAAGCATTGCTATAGCGAATCGATGCAGCAAACATAAAATTGAACAGTAGGAAATGCCGAATCGGCTGCAATACAATCGTCTGCTTGGGGCGCACGGTTGATAACGGAAACTTTCTAGTGAAGTTGACTGCTACCAAGATCTCCCCGAAGTCTAAATGGAAACGGCAAGTGAGGTCCTTTCTCGGAATGGTTGTTTACGATTCAAACTTTATCTCAGGGTTTTTTCAGAAAGTACATCTACTCTTCAAACTGCTGACGAAGGAGAAGAAATTTTCCGGATTGAAGATCCGGAAGTGGTGTTTAATGTATTCACGCAGAAAGTTGCCAGCATTCGATGGTGCCTTATGATGCCTGAGCCAAATGAGCCATTCACCGTGTCAGTTGTTGCAAGTGATATCGGAATCGGGTCAGCTATTTTACACCTGTCGAGGGCAATTGAGTGTGTCATGTGAGTGCTGATGAAAGCAGTAAGAAAGTATTCCTCAACAGGGGGAGTATCGCTAACCACCGTCTGCGCTGGAAACATAGAGAACGTACTTGGTAGAGACCGCCTTCTATGTTGAGACGGACCGCAAACCACCGTTCTGGTCAAAGACGGCGAAGGGTGCAAGTGGACGACTCGTATGACGAATACTTTAAATGTTAGAGTCCAACTTTACTAATAAAATGTCAGTAGCAGAAACAATGAGACATCTGACGAATTATCGTGAGCGTACCAAGTAAATTAGCTGCGACTGAAGCTATACTCGTGAACGCAGTATTGGGTTCCGATAAGTAGATTGTGGCCAATCAACAGCAAAATCTCTGAGTTTGAGGAATATATGGACATTTAACAAAAAGATCTATACCCAAGACGTTTATTTCAGAGCCGAATTAGGTTTTACACATCTGGGGCTGACGACATCCATAGAACGACCAACATATCGTGGATTTGGAAATGCAAAGCGAACTGTGACAGCGAAGACTGTCATTTATTCTAGTGGACCAGAAGGAAAGCGTGATTCCACTGGTACGTGCAGGTGTTCATATGGGACAACAGTGCTCATCCGATCTATTGTGACAAATGATATTTTGATTCATGATATGGGAAAATGTCACCGATTTCATTTGAACGCGCCGCAGCTGCCAACATCATCGATAAAAAATAACGACAACGGATCGTAACAGAAAGCCGTGCACACCTGGAACGTAGACATTGTTGGCTCATCCCCAACAAGCCCAAGTGGAAATCGCACGGAAGGTCAAACAAGCAGAGCGGTTGCACAAGCCTTCATGAACAGTGTCGTGACTCGCTTTGGAGTGCAGCAGAGAGTAATTGTAGACGAGGACTCGTGTTGTGAGGGGCATCAGTTTCAGCAGATTTTAAAGACCTCGGGAATTTGACACCTGAGAACATTGTCTTAACGTCCACAGACGAACAAGTTGACGAGGTGGTTTAACCGTTCAATGAAAGAACGACTGGATAGTGGAAGCCATAACTGGGAAGTAAGACTGTCAGACATATTTTCTGGATACCGCATGACGATGCATGCAACAGCTCAGAGTTCGCCATTTGAGCTGAAATACGAAAGGGAGCCAAAGATTCTGTCGGATGCCTATGTGTCCGGAGACACAGATGAGCAAATGCTAACCCAAGAACAACGACACGCAGAATACCGAGCGCTTTAACAGATAACAGAAAGAAAGCGTCGAAATAAGCAAAGGTATGACGTGAGACACAACACGCATAAATGGCACCCGTTTAGGGTGGGAGACCAAGTGAAATTAAGAGATTATGGTCGATCAGAAGCAGCCTGCCCCGGGGTAGGCGAAAAAAAGGTGGAACGAAATATCAACTATCACGGACAGCAAGAATACGGGATTTTGAATCAACGAAGATTCTCGTGTGCAATGGTGCAATGTTGTACTCCTAAAACCCTGGCAAAGGGCCACAAGTTTTTGAGAAGATGCGAATGTCCTAGAGAACATAATTAAAGGTGCAATTGTTCCGACACTCAGTGGAATATCTCAAGGCGATAGTGAAATATGGCTATTGCCCACAGCAGGTAAATTGTGCGACAATACGGGCAACCGGAAGAATCATCATTCAGCGAACTCCGACCAATGGGCAAGCAACTGCAAGCAAAACCCACGACAGAAAGAGTGAACCACGAGCACAAAATCAGACAAAATTGTACACGACGTGCAAGCGGAAACCACCACAGCGTTATGGACCGAAATTCCAGTTCAAAAACGCGAGCGTCCACGTGACACGGGAGCAAGAGAGTTGGTCAATAACGATCGTCCTTCGTTGAATGAATTTTTGCTAGAGTGTAACGGAAATCACATTTGCCAAAAACAATGGAGCAGCTGGGTCCGGAAAAACTTGAACACGAAGGCGAATTGTTTAATTTCTAGTTCTTTTTAGGCGCACACACTCCGCTTTTGTTGCAGTGTTAATCAACAGTTCTGCTAGACAGAGTTTCAATCTCAGTGAACCACTGAACTTGGAATAAGTAAGCACGACCTCTTTAAGTTTCCACAACCTATGCAAAACTACAAACTACCGATAGATCGAACAATGGTAAGAGTGTGTACATTTTTGGGCGGTTTTTTGTTGCCTTCCTCGAGTTTTCTGCAAAATAAGCTCAATCTCAGAAATTGAGAAATGTTTTTATATGGGTTTTCTCAAATGAGCTAATCATCTGCGTTATAAGCTCTTGTTCCTTTTCTGGTCAGTCTAACTGATTTCCAATTAACTTCAGAAGAAATTAGACGAACCTAACAGAGTGGAGCATAATTCATTCACTGTGTAAATAGTTTAATAATTTTTCTTCTGTGGTTTTACTCCAATATTAGACTAAATTAGTCCGGTCATCTACTCCCATTTAAATGACGGGTAGTGTCTGTGTCAGGATTGTCAGCGTCCGTTTCGAATTAACCTGTCACAGTGACCGCGGCCGGAGGATGTCCACATATAACCACCACCACATGTGGCTTGCTCTGCACCACTTGCGGTCCCACTCACACGCCACGTATCTGGTGTGACGCAGAAGGAATACACCCAGCATGTGTGTGTCTGAAGCCTCTGTGTCCAGCCGGCCAATGCTGGTTAAACCGTCTCACAGAGACTGATGCACGAAAATATACCTTACAACAATTGACTTGCGCAAAACCCCTCGTGATCCTACTCAAACACTGTTTTCAGTGTAGAACTGAAGAAGTGTGACCAAGAGGGGTATGGTTGGGGACTTCTGTGTTTCATACGACTAACTCCAATCGAAATAATCAAACTGGGAATAGGCAAATTAGGCGTGAAAGGATATGTGGTGCCCACAAGTGTGCATAGTTAAAGGAATCCATTCCTGCCTTATCACAATGACCGAAGCCAAAGAACACGAACGTACATACGTCACTGCAAATGTCTTGTACTACATCACTTATGGTTCCATCCACACACCCCGTATCCAGTATATACCAACAAAATCAGAAAGGGTGGAATTGGGAGCTTTTTTGTGCCTCCGATCTACGCTGACTGGTTAAGTAGCCAACTGTTTTGAAAGCTCACTCCTTGTCTCAGGAAAAAAAACAATAGAGGCCATTTAGTGGTTAAAGTGGAACAAAAATACAAAACCTTACTGCGAATGAGTCAGGATGAGTTTCGAAATAGTGATCGATGATAGTGCATTTTACACAGATTAGGAAAAATTACTAATGGTAAATTTTGACTAGGAAACCTAAGATAAACCTTAGGGTATAAAACACCAAAAAATGAGGTAAATAAGAGGTAACACGTCATTACATCTAACGTACTTAGAGTATACATATATACGGATAAACTCAGGTATGAGTACAGCTTTGAACCATACCCGTGGACACGATAGCTTAGGCTGCCATTGCTTAGTTCATTGAGCACATGGTAGTAAATTAATCAG
The DNA here is from genome assembly GCA_008508345.1 of Paragonimus westermani. NCBI lineage: Eukaryota > Metazoa > Platyhelminthes > Trematoda > Plagiorchiida > Troglotrematidae > Paragonimus > Paragonimus westermani. Next base: position 138,961 of record QNGE01001510.1, on the reverse strand, counting down.
CAATGTGATCAAATGACCGCGAAACACTGCTACAATATCTAAGAATGCTTCCAAATAGAGGTATGCATGATGAAGCAACCGATGTGGAAAAGTGTTCGGAGGTGGCTGTTCATAACAAAAGTACACAGAACAAAACACTCTTTCTGAACACATACATGAATTGTTTGACTGTGCTCATCTTTCAAATGGATGCCACATTTGTGGTCTATCACCATGGCGACTACAGACCGGTAAGCAGTCAGTCAGTCGGGTCGAGGATAGAACCGGCTGAGCAACACAGCTCCACGTATGACTTGATCACTAATGATTTAACCTGCAAATACCCACACGTTAGTGAATCAACTCATGTTGAGTTTCGGTCTCCACACTTTGATCAAAACAGAAGTATGTCAATAGCAATGTAAACTTTCCGGTAAACATCGTGTTGTACACGCTGACATGCTCGCATGTAACTTAACAATGTTTAAATCACAGTCCGTACAACTAGCTACGAAAAACTGATATTGATCGTACTTTCTTGAGTAAGGTTTTAGAAAACTCTCTTCAGTGATAAACAATAGAAATTTTTGGTTGGCGTAGCTTGAAGATTATTCACAAATGATCACAGCTTTTGCATATTGGTTAGAATTTAATCACGCCCCTTAGAGAAAAGACTGTTACGCTCAAGTTTCGCCAAGGCAGGGATTGGGAACCCGGCCACAATTTCATGAGGTTAGGATACGCACTGATGGGGAGCTGTCACAATAACTATCCGTAAATTTTATGTTCCTTTAGGAAACCAGCTGAGTAGTCTGGGGCATTTTGAGGACTAAGGTCAATTTTATGATGTTCAACCTGTATATAAAATGGAAAGTTCCATTCGGCGAGGAAACTCGGGTTGCTGATGTTACAAATTTGTGCATCCTAGAGTCGCTGGCTTTCCTAGATAATCCTTTTGCGTGTTTAACAAATGAACTACGTGAGCCTGTTCAAGGCTACTTTTAAATGCAACAGTGCACTTGATACCATTGATTGAATTGACTTCCCAGCTTCCGCCTCTCTGACAATTTTTACCCTTTGGAGGAATTTTAAACAGTTAATTTCCTTGATGAACCTGAGTAAAATTGAGAAGACGCAAATCAAATGATGTTCTCCGGAAAAAATTTCATACATTCTGATCTAACATGGACATTTAACTCACTCCAAACGAGTCGAAATTACACAGTGATGAAGCCATGGATTAAAGCATTAAATGGACGGACAAAAAGAATGGAAATCAAAATTATGGGAATACCGACTACCATGGTAGGCGCAGCGTCGATATAAATTGTTTTTGAACACACTGGTGGATATGTGATGGTTAGTAGCTAAAGCCTCAGCAAAATGGAATATGCATTTCTGGTGGCTCTGAAAAATCACCCAAAATGTTTTAACTGTCTTACAACTGATGATGTTGGGTCCCGTCCGTCGGCATCCACAGAGAGGCCTGGCGTTTCTAACTGAGTTTCCAGTCACTTGGAAACATATACCTTGATACAGAAAGCTAGTTGTTGGTTCTTCCTCCCCCTATCTAGGTCGTACTGCAGCTACACAGATGTTTGTATAAAGGTTGGATGTGTCGAACGTAACCTGTTCAGTTCTAACTGGGAAGACTGGTAGAGTACTGGTTCGCTGTACTAGGCGCAGTTTTGCCGCGTTACAAGTCCTGGATACAGCGGTCGTTAGACGCCTTCAAACAGTTGTCAAACAGCTGTCCCCCAGAACCGATATTTTTAACTACACCATCCTCTTCGGTATCGTCGTTAGTTCTGTTGGCTGTGTTGAACTTTCTTATAAATAGCAGAGTGTCTGTCAGTAAGCTTAACTGTGGCTGCAGGTTGTCCTCTATGCAAATTTCACATGCTCTGTGGAAAAGTATCCTGAGTGGAATTCTCTTATGTTGCACCGGACAGGAACTTTTGAAATGAATATACTATCCTCTCCAAGTCAGTTTCCTGTAGGCCGATCGACGTACAATGCCGTTTGATTTTCGACGGGCTAGAATGTCTAGGTAGGGAACACAGTCATTAAGTTCTGTCTTTAGTCAGCTCTAAGTTTGGATGAGCCTGATATAACTTCAAGAACAATATATCTGAATCAGCTGAGCCCTGAAAAACGGCTAGATCATTATTTACGCAACGTCTGTAAAACACCGGATTTGACAGGCTATCACCTGATATGGATTTTACTTTAACCATACAGAAATCCGCTAGAAGTGGATCCAGTGAGCTGCCCAATACAACCGAGTCCACGTGTCGAAAACTCTACGTCTGTAAGTTGACCTTTGCATTATATGAACGCAGAAGTGATGTTGATTTCAGTTCGATCACCAGGATTGGAAATGGAGCACCGTTTTATGTTCTCTCTACCCAACCTTGCAATCACTGTGACGCTTCTATTGTTGAACTGACTGTATTTCCTTGCAGTTTCACTCGATAGTCATTTTGTCAGGGACAGCTGGTGTTGTGAATCGTCAAAACAGTGCTCTAACTCACACTGAACGAATTTCAAAGGTTCGTGAACTTGAATTGTGGTAACCCTCCTGTTCAAGCCTATAACCTTGTGAAAATCATTTGCTTACAAATTTGAAACAACATTTTAATTACAAACACTTTTGGGACAAAAATATCGGCTGAATAAAAAGGACGTGAGTTTATTTTCTAGAGTGTTCAGTAATTACGCAGTTGACGGAGATATGAAAAACCTTTCGCAGTTTCCGTTGAAAAAACGTGTGCCGAGTTTTAGCTGAAACATCAACATGTAAACCAAGTTGAAACTGTTAGGGACGCTACTCAAAACGTGACATTGGGTGTTTGTTTTCCACTACATACCGACTGAAACCCATTCACACATATCAACTCTGTATCCTCAAGTAGAGCTGAAAATGAGTGCAGACGAATGTTCGGTGTGATTATTGTCAATTTTTACAACGACCAGCACAGATATCCCAGCATACATGTATAAAAAGACTGATACTGCGCAATACGAGGCTACTGCATCGCTAGTCCAATCCGTCACGAATGTGTGTGTGAACCTAATCACAGATCACTGACCATCTGTCTGTATTCCACAGAGTCTTTCATTACGTTGACACAAAGCGCCTCGTTATTCGCTCATACAACACCATGCTACCCAATTCCACCTCTCTGTCCCACAGGACACAAGAATGCAATAGAATTTACAGGCCAAGCTAATGACATTGCAAGGTGTTCAGTTACATTCAACAGTTGCTAGGTTCATTCAGTAGTCAACGGTTCACCGTTATCACAAAGTACCGCTTTGTTCTATAAGTGGTCACTGCAGGTAGACCGTTACGCCGAGACTTTTGATGCAGTCATGCTCCTAGGTTAGTTTTATTCACTAACTTACAGTTTCTTGTTAACAGTAGACGATTTTTTGTCTAGCTATGAATCTTTAATTCCGGTCACCTACCAAAGGTTTGACAAAGGTGATTGTGTTTTGACAGCATCACCAATGAACAAGACAAAAAGGGCAACGAAATGCGGAAATAGTCTAAACATAATTAACATAGATTTCACAGGTGGGACAGAAATTAACCGCATGTGAAACGAGTGGTTTTGTATGTGTTTGATGTGTTACCTAAACCAATCTTCTCGAATGCCAAATGTGAATTTGATAATCAGTCACTTACTCTGGTTCTTGTTCGGCCTTTGATTTGAAGACTAGGGAATTCTGGCCCTATGTGTGTTTCAACTCACTTCCTTCTTCCAACGGAATATCTTGTGATATTTTTAAATTTCTCCCATTCATAGCGTTTATTTTCAAACTGTCTTCGAGTGTGTGGATCACTGCTACACGATCGTCTACACCTCGACTGTTAGGACTGCTTTTTACCTCGCTAACGCTGTTATAACCTCTCGATTGCCAATGTGTTTGAAAAGCTCACACATGCATAGTTGAGAGCAGTTCCTCCAAGTTGTGGACAGTATACTGCTATTTGTATATTTGTGACTGCACCCAGTTTGTTCAGATTTAACATCCCTTCACTGAGCAATTTTTGGAATAAGTCTGTGAACCACCATTTCCGATCGAGCTGTTTGTTTTCTATGTGGATTGAAACAAACCATTTTACATCCTTAGGATGTGGTTGTTCTCCAAAATCAGTCCAGTTTGACCAAATATATCCCAACTTGTTTTATGGCTCATTGATGATAACTCAAGAAACGGTTAACTTTTGGAGTGCCACATCTTCCTTCAAGGAATCGTTACCGTTTCTCAATCTTATAATCCTTTATAACCCCTTTTATCAGCACCCTGTTAAACACACATCAAAGAAAAGTCATATTGGCTTCATCGTTCACAAACTTTTGCGCAATCCAAGTAGCACCGTAATGTGCAATTTGCATAACTGGGTAAAATGAATTGGGTTGTTTTTTGGATTCATTCCTGTACTGTACTGAAGGTTGATTGTGGTGGCTGAGTTCACAGTTTCCAGACAAAAAATGATGCCTTGTTAGTTACTGACCTCCTGTTGGTCTGATAAGTGGCGACACTTTCTGAATGAAAATGGAATGCGTCAAAGTGTCAAATTAGCCAGGTTATATCTGAAGGGATGGAAATTCATAACGCACTTGATTTCCAGTCTCTAAAGGCGCCGATATGAGATATCTGTCAGTTCATATGTGTTATGGAGATATAATGTAACACCATATTTTGAACGTACACACCTGTCTAGATAAGGAATTCCTATATTAACCGATCGGAAGGCGGTGGCACATTCGGTGACCTCCAAGATGTTCCAATTTGTAGTTCGTAAGTGTGCATTGTTTTACTCAAAATTCCTCCTCAATCCATAACCATACCATCAAGTGGTTTTGAAAATGATTTAAAACTTCAAGGGTAAAGGGTTATATAATAAATGACCCTGTCATAATATTACATAAGCTGTAATCAGTAACCAGCAAGGATTACTTAGTAATGATTAATAGAACAAATAACTACTTCTTGCAGCTATGTGTAGGCCAAAAACTCTTTCATTTGCGGTGGAATTCATCAGATAGCAAAGTCAATTCCAATCTTTCAAAAATCGAGAGTTCAACAGCAAGCTGTCTATACAGGGAGGGTGACTTAGTCAATCGGATTCTGATTCCACCTTTCTAGCAGGACCTCGCATCCATCTATGCCACTTTGCCTAGTCAATCGATTTTCCTACGAAGTTCACCTTCTCTATTTGAAGTCAAACTCTGGTTGTGCTAAAGGTAAACACCAGATCTGGTCGCTTTGTACGTAATTTCTATTGCAATAGTATTTGTCTTCTGCTCGGTCTGGAAGTTTTAACAGTCGAAGTGTAATGATAATTTTGACGCCCTTGTAACTGCAGGTGTTGACTTAGGCAATGGGGCGGTTAGACCGGGTTTAACGGAGTGTCTTTGACTCGTTGTTGCAGATTGACTGATGGCCACATTAGCTCCAATGGTTAGCTTGCTTGGTGATCCGTCTCACTAATTATCGAGAAGATATGCTGACTGGAGCAATTAGACTTGGTTTATCTTATTGGTTTATTCGTCAAGCAACTCTGGAACGCAAATCACATGCATATGTACCTGGTTAGCAGCACTGCATTAGTAATCCAAAGTGATCAACCTGAGTGCATCCTCCGAGTACTGATGCAAAGCAAGAACTCAAGGGGACGCAGAAGAACTGTAAAATGCCACAAGGAGTAAACGTGTATCTCCTTTCAGGAAGACGCCGGTAGAACAGTGTTTTATCCTAGCCGAAACCTACACAGCTCTGAGTTGCAAATTCGGTTCAGTACGTGTTAGAATATGTTATCACCAGACGTTCATCATACCTGTTCCGCTGTGTCTGGGCGTTCAGAAGTCGAGGGGATTGGCAAAGAACACATTAGACGTGTCAGTTCATAGTCCATTCGGAGCCAAATGACAGTAACGACTCTAATGTCGGTGTTGCTAAGCGATGTGTCTCAAAAGATCTCTGCACTTCACGGACTCCGTACATGCGTTTGCGTGTACATGTATATGTGTATTGAAAGCATTTTTTCCACAGTACCGAGAACCGAATTTAGTTTGATCTACCACTGGCTTGATGGCAGTGTTTACGATCTGTGAGGTAGGATGTACCGGAGCTGACATCTTTCACTTATGAATGACCACTCGGTATCAACTCATCTTACGATATATGATGTGAGCGATTGTGGGATTGTAGTAGCCATTAAGGATGAATGAAACCTCGGTATGCAGCAAAATTTTAGATAACGCGAACTCAGATGGTTACGCGTGTGATGGAATTGTTGAAGAATGAATGCCATGGTAACGCCAAACGTACTAACAGGCTATCATGTCGGCTGCAGGAATTGGCATATTTTATATATAATATGAATTCCACTGATTTCGTGAACATGTTACAATCGACCATAGTGGTGTTTCTGTTCAAGGTATTCACCAGAATTAACCGCCTTTCCGGTGTCGTGTGGGTAGGACAATTGGATCGTGGTTTCCAGTAACCAAGGTTGCATCTTTGTATGAGTGTACTGCAGGCGAAAACCTTACTGAAAGAGGTCTATAAATCAACCAGAGTTTTCAGAAACCTCAGGAGGCACTGGTGAATGAATCCATAATAGAACAACATGTTCGTTCTAGTATAAGTTAGCTGATATGATTCCATTAGAACCTAGAGGAGGCAGTCGTGCTTGGGAAATCTTCCTAAGGAAAACTTCACTGCGAAGTCAGAACGGCCAGTTGTGTGGTTCCGACTTGACGGAGCTCGAACAACTGAAGGGCAGCGAGAATGGTTAGTTCAGAATGTTCCACGTTTTAGTTCTGCTTTGTACATTCCAGTCTTTCAAATCAGGAAAATCACTTTAAAAATAGTCATATTATAAGTAAAGCTACTTCCGCCCTGCAACAAATTTTGTGCTTAGAAGATTTTTGAATTCAAAACTGTATGACTTCCCGAGTAGCGCTAGATATGAAGAACGAGTAAATTCGTGTGCTTTCATCGCACGGACTGAGGAAGAAGATTGACCTACAAGTTAACCATGGTGTGGTGAAAATTTATTCGGCTTGAGTTGGCATGATGTGACCTTACAATAAAATTATTGGGTAATTCTGTTCTAGATGAAGACAGATACTGAAGTCACCTATGCTTTATTCGACTCAAAATGTCTAACTAGATTATGAATGTCACTGCCAAACAATGAACTTTGTTCACCTTATGTTATTGTACCATTCGTCAGTTAAACTGTTGGAAGTGGCGGTTTGCATGTGTCCCGTGTAGGTTAACTGACGTGGTGGTCAACACGAATACGTAGACCGGTGTATAACCCCTAGCCGAGACAAGGGCGCACTCAGATGCCAAGCCTCTATAAGACTGATAGACGAGTCATGCGATATCTCTTAGTAAGAGGTCTTCTGGACAAAGTTAACTGAGTGAAAACCTTGGAAACAAAGTGAGGGGTATTCAAGTTATCACCAACATATGATCTGCTAGATTGGTTCTGTTTGATGTGACTAAGTGAGACTGCGCTGAGTAGAACCGAATTCGTTATAATTGTGAAAACTGCTCACATCCACTTTCTAATGGTCGTGACTCGGCTATGCTTTTTACGTGAGTGGTTGTGATCCAACTTATCGTACCGCCAGTCATCTGTTCTGTTATGTGCCTCACGCACAATTACTGCAGGTGTCAAGCTGTCATGTCCGCATGAGACACAATATGTCAAGCCGAACCCAACCAGTAAACCGCTTGTACAGCAACATGTGCATGCCTAACCTATTTAGTGAACTCCTGGATTTTTTGCACTGCTGTCCCTCTGGAAATGTAACTATACTGTTAAACATAAAACAAGTGAGATACCGCCTCTGAACCACCAGAGTCGCGATTATGGCTTACTTGAACTCTAGCTCATATCCACCTGGTACAGCATAGATGAGTCGTCTTCAACAAGATGATTGGCACTGTCTTCAGTCGTACATATGAGATTATCGCTTCCAGATGTGACGAAATAAAGATGCTCCATATCAAAATGCTTCAAAGCTACCAGGGTTCAAAACAGTTGTGAACATAGTCATATACAAAGAGTTGTTTGCATTCCCTACTAATTTGAGTTAGTAATCTCAGGAAACACTAATTGAGGCAGTTATTGATCATGTTTGACCGTTTAACCAGAGGAAGAATATTCAAAAACATACGTATGAGGTAGAATGGAACCTTTAGACAATAACTGCGGTGCTCTAGATAGCAGGTAACACAACACACTTACCGCTGTATTACTAATTAGTTGCATGACACTTGTCACGATCTAAGATGGTTGCGGTTACAAAAAGAATACATGCCTCGGTTTTAGCTCAAACAAACAACATTCTTGCGATATGTTCATACCACCAGAACTGCAAGGGAATGCATAAAATTCAGAGATGCTACATTTGGAACTGGCTAAGTCAAGCGACCAGCAACCAACGCAACATTTGATCTTGGCTGATTAATGACCCTCTTGATTCAAAGATCTTGTGAGTATCATAAAGAGGAGGATAGAGGTGACGACTGTAGTTCAGGTTAGCCTGATATTACAACGTGAATGTTAAGCATATATATTTTGAGTGTAAAGAGTGGTGGATATGGTGGGTGTAATGTATAGTAAAAATAAACAGACACTATTGCGGGTGAACGAAATCTATTGAAAAAAATTAACTGCTCGCTATTCAGTAACTGAAGCATTTGTGAGAAAACGTCACAAGAACTCACAAGAAAATCACCCGAGAACTTCATTTTGGAATATTTCAATAGTTTGTTCAACTGCGCCTCTTGGCACTGTCCTCAGGATTTCAACTGTGTGTTAACAACCTTGGAACTCAAAATCATCACTGTAACTGGGATTATATACTGGCAACTTGGTTGCTGTTTCCAGCTTAACTCAGGTCGTAAGAAAATCGCACAGAGTAAGAGGTGGTAGATGGTTATTTGGCAAATGTGCACGGAAAATCAATTTCTGTAAGCTAGGTTGCTGGATTTTTGCATCAGCCTGATGCTGTCATACAGTTCTGTTACACACGTACGTGGATCCTACTACCCTAGTGTCGTGCAAAGAAGGGAATATTAACTAAGTGTTAACAGTCACGGTAATACCAGACCAATTTTTTTGGTGGTACACAGTAGACCAAATGAGCAGATAATCCACTGACCCTACAGTTGACGGGAGATGATAAACAATTTTTTGGTTTCGCAAACCCCAGTAATGTTGTCATCCAGCAAACCACCAGATGTTATCACAACTAATTGAGTTTGCCAAAATTCTGTCAATCTTCAACTTGTCCCCAGCCACGATGAGTACGCGTAGTGAAACTCACCACTTATGGAGAAACATTTCCATTCCATTAGTATGAACAACCTGTGCGCTGTGACGAACCTGAGTATTGGGTACCACTGAAGACATCACATTTAGTCGGTGTGAAATACCGTTACAGTCTTCTATCAATCTCTTAGAAATCACCAATTATATGTTGAACAAAAAGTAAATGAGATATCTTTGTCGGATATCAGTTTTGATGCCAAAGAAAAGTTGAAATTCAAAATATATCAACATATGAAGACAAGGCAATCAAACTGAATGTGAACTGAGCCCCTTTTTAAGAGGGAGGAATTTGTTATCATTCTCCCTGATTCGTCCCACCCGACCAACTAACATGTATAACTAAATTTGTCCACCTGAACTTACCGGATGTCACGACAAAATTAATTCACTTCTGATCACGATATAATTGTCATTTATGTAATCGGAGAATAAAAATTTCTGGTGGTCGTTCCAGTGTGCTTGCGAAAGCTCGTTTGCGACAAAAACGATAGGTTTGTGCTGATGGAGTGAGCGGGCAGTTCATCAGAGGAATCAATTGTGTCTGTACGTTTGCGTGTTTGGAATTTACTGCGCATGAATTTTGTACAGGGGTGTCAAGAACACGCATATGGATAGACCAGTTGCACACAGACTCAGGCACGCAACTCTGTTCGCTTGGGTTTGTGGGTGTGCACAGTCCAGAGTAATTTGACCTCAACCGATCATCAACGGTTGCAAATCTTGAATATTGATCGGAGCACATCTAGTGGTCCATATGGAAAGCTCAGTGGCTCTGCGATATGAGACAAGTGACCCATACATAGGTTGATCCAAATATCAAATTTATGATTTTACGGTATTTCTCGAATGAATGTTGGTTGGCACATAATGCAAAACACTGAGGTAAGAACAAAACACGTGTTTCGTGGTGTATAAACCGCCTTACCTCGTTGGCTTTAACCTGATTTCTACAAAATTGTTGTATTCACTTGACACTGGTTCATTTTCCACGGCTGACCTATAACTTTTTGCTCACAGTCTTCTTTCTCCCACATTGAAGCCCGCAAGCGTTCGATTGAGGCGTCCAAGAATCTGAGGTAGTAATAGTTTGATAGTGGGACAAATCCGCCATTGGACAGCCTTCTTGTTTAGCCGTCAAGAAGGCTAATCAGACTATTCCAGCAGACCTAATATACGTTTTATTCACAAGTCTAAAACATCTTTTCGGTTTTTTCACCTCTTCTACAGGATGCCCTGTAATTGGCTTACTAAACCCTTTCGATTATGCCGTTGTTAAGATTTCTCAGTAAGGTGGCAGCTAAAAGTGCTTTTAGTGGTTAACAATTCGTTGCTACGTAGCAAATATCACATACGTTTGATCGCAGCTCTAACAGTCAGGCATCGTGTCTGTTAGCCGCTTTTGAGAAGGAGGGCTAAACTCGAATTCCGTTCTTCTCAGAACGTCCTCCTGCTCGTGAAATTTTCCGGTACATTTGGTCGGACAATTACCCTATCATTCCTCGAGATCACCGGGCTACCTGAACATTACTTACGAATACGGCGGCGAGATATGAAATTTTGGTCGTACCTAATGTAAGTTTGTCGAAATTTGGTCAGTGCAGATGCTTCGTGAGAACATGTGCCATCGTCCAAACGTCTGCTGTGACTTGTGAACCGTAGCAGAAATGGAATTCACCTGCTACGCGTTTTTCTAAAGGGATTCGCAGTTGTGTATTTGAATTTAAAAGCCACAATCATATGTGAGTGTTGTTTATGGCAGACTGAAGAGAAGTAACCATCGAAGTTTATAATTATGGTACGTAAATAAAGCATACTGCTGGTGCAACCTGGCTGGTTAATACGGTTTGACTATGACCTCCTTATCGCTGAGTTATCGAGCTAAATGGAAAGTTTTGATTTCCCCTGTCGAGCTGAATTGCCAACATGAGTGTTACCAGTACATCCTGAAAAAATGGTTAAACTGATTGGCTCCAGAGTCTCGACTGTCTACAAGTTGAGGTTAACCAACGTGTGCTTATCAGAACTGTTAGCAGTAGGTTTGTAATATGTTGGCCATTTGAATGCTTTCCTCAGCTATACAGTCAAAAACATTTAATTCAAACCTTGGTGTACAGTGACGAGCTGAATTTTTAGATTCAACCCAGCTACTGTACAGTGGCAACTAGTACGTACGGACGCAGACTGTCACGAAATCTGGGATTGTTTCGTGCCATCCTAACTTTCGTTTGTAAGATTTTATATTGCCCGTCTGTCAAATGTGCAGCCTAATGTCAAAATATGAGAAAATACTTGCAGTTCAGCTCTATGTTGCTTTACCGAGTGTGATTGCACTAGCTCCTCCAGAGGATTTGAACATGGTTGACGAAAGCAGTTTGTCAATAGTATGGCTGATGTGAAAACAGAACTCCGATGATAATACCGTACCGCAGTTTGTCAGCAAGATGAAACGAACAGTGAGTAGTTGGTTCTCAGCATTACGTTTAGAACATAGATAAACCGGTCCTGAGAAACCCGATCTTTGTCTAGCTTGAAGCCAAAAATGAACGAAGTGGGTAGTAAGCAATTTCGACCAACGGTGCCTTGATCAGGCAGTGAAAGACCACGAACGCTTCTGTGTTCTTCAAAAAACTTTCCTCTAAGAGAGGCTACGAGCTTGTTTTTATCACACTAAAAGAGTTAGAGGGTACATGCATCCTTTTTAAAGTCTGGAAAGGAGAGCCTCCATCATGAGAGAATGATAGTCAGTGTCACCTACCCGGCAATTTTGGAGAGATTGCTAAAAGATAGACGGCTAATACCCATTTATCTTTGTGATACTCGCGGCAACAAAACAGTGTCAGCAAAGAATGAATGAAATTAAAAACTACAAATTGGCGGGACTGTAACTTGTTGAACACTTCCAAGGTTCACTAAATAATTTTGTCAGTTTTGCGGTCGGAAAAAAGGATTACAGAAAGTGGAATATGAAAAACGTACTTGAAGTTGTGTAGGAACGGTCACTCTGAAAAAACATTAGAAACCGCCTTCCTTCCAGCCGTTCTGTGCGCAGCCGGATTGCACCTTTATTTGTACCGAACCTCTCAATGATCACAAACAACAACAGCAACAACCCGGATTAGATAATGGAGCAGCTTGTAATGTTACAATGGTGGCTTTTCTCACAACGTTTGAACTAGAAACCTTCAAAGTTTAACCACGAGTGTGGACGAAAGCAGACTTCAAGCGCTGTGAGAAAAGCGAGTTTTTCGCCGTTAAGTGTTTCGTGGAAATGGTGATCTTGTGTAAGAGATTTCTTCCTGGCTGTTGATACCTAAACGCCTAACTTACTTTAGACTACCATTCAGATAACAGATTTTGGTACTTCCTTTTATATGTCATGGAAGTTAGATTGTCTTTAATTGCTCCGTTACACTTTATTCCGTTGCGTCGGATGCCGAATACTTTTAGTCTGCGTTATATGCTGGAGGAATTTTGTTTGCTATTCGGCGAACGCTCGTAAGAAGCGTACATGGTCATTGAAGCTGGATGCAAGAGAGTCAGTGGACAGGATTGCCTATTCTGTCCGGATGGTTTGAACTTCATTGTAAAAATTAAGTGACATTCACGTATGTATTGATTCCACACCGTAGAACTGTGTGTTCACAGAGATCAACATAACACGTCGACTCCAGATGATATTGTGTCCAAATTAAAGTTGGTTTTAACTAAGGAGCCTAGTTACCTGGCCAAGTTTGACAATTTTTTTGATTTTTGCTTGGCTACGCTTGGTTTTCTGTTCGAAGTTGACAACTGATATCATTTCGAGCTCTTCAGCTAAGTATATGGTTAGTTCGGAGGGTCGATGTGTGTCGCATACTAAAGGTTGATTTATGAAAAGACGATGGTGGAGCACGGTAAGAATCTCGTATCATTTCTGTAATGGTGCTTTGTGCAACGCTTAGCGTTCCCAAGAAATAAGACGTGATAAAGGATGCTCCGCAATCAGCTACTCAAGTTGTAAAGGTCGCAGCCGATCTGGGCAAGATGGATACAATTCAATCGTCGGGAAGTTTGCTTGGTTGGAAGAGCTGTTTATGGGAAACCCGCGTAAATCGGTCAATACATAAACTTCAGCAGCTTCACACCAGTATAACGGAACACTGATGAATACTGTGGTCACACCATCAAGCCGAATCTGTACACACTACAGACTTGCTGAAGAACCAGATCTGATTATTTCTGTCCTACAATCAAACGGCTACTCCAGAAGGTTCATAGATAAGCACAGTAGGCAAAAGGTACCGCCTGAAGAGGTAGTCACTGTAGGGAAAATGAGTCTACATGCCTTTCAAAGGTAATTATATCATGCAACAAACAACACAGCAATTGAGAAATTTAACCAGGCGAGCGTTCGGTGTAACTGAACTCCATGTAGTCGCCCGGACTCAGAAGTTACCAGTGCCTTCAATCAAAGGATATCACCCTATTGGTGCCAATCCACATTGCGTTCACCAATTTGTATGTAACTTCAGAGAAATTTACATAGGCAGGACTGAGAGATGCCTGAGATCCAGAATGAAGGAACATTTACCTGAGTGGGTCCAGAAGTCCGTGTTACCGGAGAATGGTAATGTTGCTGAAACGCGTGAACAGCCTGTTTCCTCAGTCGTTACACACAATCTGACCAACGGTCACGATATAGACCCTTCTTGTGCCTTCAGGATCCGGTTAGTTCATTCCAACCCAGGATCCTTACAGCTTGCTGAACAAGTTGCAATCAATCGACTCAAATCAACTCTCAGTGTTCAGAAACAACTGTTCGTGAACTTGACCTTTCCCTGGACTTAACGGCCTATCCTAAACCGCCTAATGATTATCCACTGCTCTATGTGTTTGTTATAAAAAGACCATCCATTTCATTGTGAACTTGGTGCTGACGAGTCAGTTCGAAATGTTTACACCTACCAATTTTCGTGTTTTAATTGTATTCTTGGAATAATTCACTGTATACCTATCCGCAAGGATTAAAATGAAGTTTCTCGTTCAGAGGATATGATTGCTTAACAGAGTCGATTTACTGCAGAGTTTGCCAAACTCATACATACACTTTGACAATTTATACACAAAAGTGTGACAGATCTAACGCGGCAGTCAAAAGTCAGAGTATAGTTCAATCGCAAGTTTAATGTTTTTGATCCGATGTTAGTGATTCAGGGCGTTAGCAACAATTCCGAATTAAGAGCAGCTCTGCTACAACAAAGATTGCAGGAACAGAAAGGTTCTTGATTGTGGGTCATGCCTGTTTACAAAATTGGCAAAAGGGTTTCTCTCTACAACGTTTCAAAATACACGTGCTAATGAGACAGCAGTGCAACCTGACCATGAATCCCCGATAAAAATACTGAAGAGGTCTATGTGTTCAACATCCCACAGTCTTTAATGAGTGCTGATCAGGTTAGAAAAGAGATACAGGTGAGCCAGTTGGTGACATCCTTCTTTGAGTTTGTTTACCAGGTTTTCAGGGGATGGTTCTGAGTTCGACACCAACACCGGAATGAAACGGAAGTGCTATATCAAACAAGTGGCGGAAATCACAATATCAAAGGTACCTTCAAAATAGCTTTGGAAACTGTTCGTAGTCGACATCTCTAAACGACACTTGGCTGGGGTCGATTAATTCAAAGTGTTTTCAAAATCGCGTAGTTAACTAACACCACCGCAAGCAACGCCAACAAGCAATCTTCCTAATTTACTGAGTGTGACACCCCAAAATATACCACATTGTGAAACAGACCTCGGTTTACCTACATGGAACATGGCGATTTCTCTAGAAAAATGCAGTCTGGAACATCGGAAAAGCACTCCGTATCACAAACGGTTAGGGGGAATATTAGAACTGCACGTAAGAACACGAGAAGACTGACACAATTTAGTTACGGTCAAGAGGAGCTTCATATCCAGTACTCTTAGAGAGAATGAACACGCCAAATTTGATGGCTGTCTGCAGCACGACAGAGCGAATATTCGGTAGAAGATAAACATGTATTTACCGGTAGTAGCCGAAATTTTGCGCTTCGATATAATAAGAGAGTATGATGTTTAACGTGTACTGAAACGGCTGGAAATGCTAAAGATTGTCATGACTAAGGATTTGGGTAGCATGAAAACCTTGATTTGGGAGAGGAAAAGTGGGTTCGGTTATCTCCATAGAGCTCAGTACAGCGAAATGGTGGTTACCTACTAAAGACATGTCACATGACATTGACATAAACGGGCAAGTAAAACGAAAAGCTAGTCTTTTAACAAATGACCTTCTCAAGGGAGCAATCAGCTGCCACACTCTGCGAGGAATAGTCAGAAGCCAGGAGTGGACAAAAGTACAATCAGTGAAAGAATGACCTATTCTTGGATTAGGGGGCATCCCTAATCGAAAACACAGTCGATGAAAATCTATGAGTAGGCCATTGCAACAAGAACATGGACCGATCAACGTCAGTCAGTCAGAAAATCAGTCAGGCGCTACATCGCACTGTTCGTAAAATGCTGAGGATTAAATGTAGATTGTCTAAAGATATATCGAGATTAAACAACTCAACAAAACTGTGAGACATAGTATCAAACAGACGAATCCGAATCAAAATGGTTGTGGTCTCATGAAATCCAGTAATGAAACTATTTGTAACTTCACTGGTAGACAGCAGGGGTAATTTGATTACCGAAAGCTGAATATCATTCATCTAGTAGTAATCCCTGCCGGCCCCAAAGAAATCATCTGACGGATGTTACTCAATGAGTGAGACAACTTTAGCTAGCAAGAACCGTGGAACTAGACATAGACTCGTGTTTCACATGGCTCTTTTTTTACCGTCAAAGGTAGCATTTCATACAACACAATACCTTCAAAATGAAACACAATATCGACTAATCCTGTTCCAAGGTTTGCACAGCCGGCACATAATAAACTTTGGTGCCTTCTGTTATCCTAAACTGCTGAGAAGCCCAAACCATCAAGTCGTTTCTGATTATTGTGAACGATGGTTGTGATTGTGTTTAACAAGCGAGCTGGCTGTCTACGCACTATTCATGACCGAAGGTGGACGATAGGTCGAACTTGGTGTGTCAGACATGCCTTATGTGGGATCAGTAGCAAAATGGTCAGCAATATGGCCTCATCGGAACTTGAACTTGCGTGTAAACCTCGACTGAGGCTAAGAGTTTCACTGCTCGCAAGTCGTTACAAGATTGACACTGGGGCTGAGTGCCTCGTTCTATAAGCATTTAGTTAAGAAGCACATCTCAACGCAGAAGCCGTGCTAAAATGAACCGGTAGTTCAATTTATGTCGATTGTATTCTCTACAGCATACCAATAAGAGGAAGTGAATGGCAAACTCATAAGCGTTGCGTCTTCCATTACTTACTTCCGTGTAGCAGTACGTTTATGGGCAAATCGAGGAAAGTCAGACGGCAGACGCTGGGATAAGAGACGAAAAACGGTTTCTTGGATGCTAAGAATTTCTAACTGAATCTCGTCCGCTGTATCCCTCTGGATCCTAACTAGACTGGGAAGCGCAACATAGATAAAAAATATTGTAATTGAGAAAACGAAGTTCCATTCATTTATTCAAAGCACTGGCCAAGTATAGGTCACTTCTTCCAGCTACTGCCTTCGCCTAGAGTGAATCAGTGAGTGTAGGCTCTCCATTTTCAGAATAAAATTTCCGACACCTCCTGCGTTAACAGCAAGTACATGCTAGGTGCTGAATTACATGATGATCACAACTTTATCTGTTGAATTCATGAGTGTTCAGTTCCCCTTTCATGTTAACTATGAAAATCAGTCACCATGTGAGTTTGACAGCGAAGCCTCTTTCTTCCACCCAGGCACATCATCGCCTACCTTATCGGTGAAGTGTCCTTCTCTGTCCAGTTATTTGGTGAATAAACTACTGCACTTGTAATCATACTTCACTCGAATTTAAAGTGGATAATTGCTGAAGAGCAATGCTTACAGGAAAGGTTTCATTTGCCTCGTCATCGGCTCAGCAGTTAATGTGCAAGTATGTTGAATTTGATCCGACATCACTGTCTTAAAATATCCATTGAAAAGTAAATATAATTAGTTCATTCCCGAAGAGTGTATCCACTATGACACTGAGAGATTTTCTTAGTAGACCAGGGCGTTTCTTGGACAGGAATGTTTCTTGCCGGAGAAAAACACTGTGGGTTAATTTGAACTCCTCAGTGAAACCTTCGCCACCTGTTTTTCGTCCTGTACGTTGGAATGCACTCTTTTATTCACACGCTGTTAAGAACCGAATCTGGTGAACACTCCCCACTATGCTTCCACCAAGCTCATCCCTCGTCTGCTAGAGAGATCAATTTAAGATAGTATCAGACCGACCTACCGTGATGTAGCACACCAACACAAACCTAGGTAATACGTGTACAAGTTCAGTAGTCACATTCGGGTCCTGGTAGAGCCTATCGTTCGATGAATACCTGTGGAACTTTAACACACAATAATAAACAAATAGTAGTTTTTCCATCATTTTGGGATTCCCCAAGGAATGATGAGGTAAACAACACTGGCCAGGGTAACCTGGCTTACGCTGGTGTTCAGGAACCTCTCTTACACAACCTTTGTTAGTATTTTCGGTAATGACAACGCCATACTGTAACCGTAAAGTTTTGTGGCACAGAAATCTTTCGCACAGACGTGACAACCTTCTTGATACCAGTGAATAGTTATCGTTCATTAACTTCGTTCCATTTCTTCAGGAACGGGAAGCTTCACGGTGCCCATCGACTGGTTTCATCGGAGTATGCACAATTGACAAAACTGTTAAATCGCTTTGTGATAGGGACGGTTTGGATGGTATGTTGACGCCGAACTCTTTATCGTTTAGCTCTGTGACCATATCTCTTATAGTAGTTCCATCATGACACAGACAATTGATTGATACCACCTTTCGCGCCTTTCTTTGAAGATGGCCGCTAAGAAACCAGCCACATAGTGATTCGGCTGCACAGATTTACCGGCTGTTTCCAGTTTTCCGAATCTATGACTGAGAGAGCTTCACATGTATCATAGCCTAAGATGATGGTCTCTTCCGCATGTTGAAACTCATCGACGGAGAAATGCCGTAGGTGCGACCATTCTTCGGCCTCCCTTTTAGTCCACAGAACAGGTCCTGTTCATAAGTTGGTCGCTGAATAGACATTGTTCATACTAACCGTTTTAGCTTACCCAAGAAGACAAATTTTGAGTTAAAACTTTTTGCAATAGGAATGGTGGTCAACCTGCTCACAGCTGTGATTGACAGGGTGGACTGAGTATCCGAGGCAACAGTTGATTTAATCTCCTTTTACCGAATTGATATCTGGGTGAGTGTAGAAGAAATAACGCCGAACAATGTACAGACGCACATTTTACCGGTGTTATACCCAGACGAGTAGGCCTTGCAAGTGCGTTAGAAAAATTGTGGGTGTTCCGGCACTTACTACCTTCCATAATCATGGGTTCTGTGCGCGTCATATGTAATGGACTGTTGTGATGCTCACCGCAGTCGTCCAAACCACAGTACGCTTCAACCATGCAGTCTGAGCTTCATTGGCATAAATTACGGCAAACAGAGTAGCATCTAAACCGTGACAGACTGTCCAGTCTTACGGACACAATCTTGGCTACAGCCGAAGCACAAACCTCGAGAGCTTGCTTTTATGGTCACAAAACACAACTGACACGAGAATCCCCTGCACAGGCAAACTGTCACGCCGTGTTCCCAACCGCTGTGGGTCGCAAAGGTCGAGTTAGTTGATACTGACTGATCTCAACTGGTGTTGGACAATGTTATGAGCTTTCAGATATACAACTATAACGTTGCTTCCGGAGAGCCGTGCCTAGGTGGGCTATTAACACACGAATGTGTAGGACTTGGTGGAAAACCCGTGAAACTGAAATCAGTTGGAACTGATATGCGATCAGTGCCAACCGGATTCATGAGATCGTTCACATAAGCACTTGTCACGTGACCCATGACAACTAGAGTGACGATCGTACTCGTGGAGTGTGCAATCGAACTAGATTGCGCTGTGATTTACAGACGGCTTGTATATAGCACCGGTTCGGTAGTTTATTTGGCGTGTGCCCAATGTGATATATTGAGCCAGTGACGTGGTCTTGCTTGCCCACAGCATCTGTGTTTGTCGTGGTTGTGACATTAGTGGGCTGGGGAGGGGCACAACAGTTGTCTCCTCGGTAGCATAGTGGTGAACATCTCCGTCCGTCGAGTGGAAGGCCGCGGTTCGATTCCCGACCGGGGAGCAACGCTTTAGCCATGGAATAACCAAGTCTGCACAACATGTTTGAATAACGATTAGCACTCATCCATAGTGGACCATCGTCAGTTTGATGTAACTGTGATTTCCCACACATCATACCCGCCACACACACACACCCAACCGACTGATTACCAATAAATAATAACAGGTGTGATCAGAATCACACTGATTTACCGCAGCGCAACGTTTGTTGAACTTGGGACTGTGTGAATGAACGATTGATCACTGAGACAGGCAACGTGAGGAACGGATGGTCAATATCCCCGTGGGTAGTTCACATGTAGATTTCGGTAGATCATTTGGCGTCATAAGTCGCATATATGGATTCGAGTGTATGGCGTGCACTAACTAGATGTTAGGCAGCGTGGATGGCATGATCACATCAGGGTACATCAGTGTAATGAGAGGAGTATATTTACTGTATTGTAGCCTACATCGAATGCCGAATCGCAGTGAACAAGACAATTGAAACACACCGTTCATTTGTGCCCGTGTGAACAACGGGGAGAATTTTTTGTTTGGAGAATTTCGGTTAGACAGAAGCTCATTGAATAGCAGATGATAATGTTGCTGACTGTCGTCCTTAATTTGCTGGTAGCATGTTCACACACACACACACGCACACACAATGCATTCATTTGTCATGAACTGTTCAATTCAAATGACCGCCTCCCAATAGATTAGGCAATCGGATTTCAAATTGCCTCCTAGCTCCACTTGCCCCAGAAACAGTCCTGACAAAGTATGTGCACCGTCTATTCGCTACTCACGCAGTCGTCTATTCTTACTTGTTTATGGTCATTAGAACTCTGCAGTCCATGCTGGCGAGCGCCTGTTGCAGTCATGTGAGCAACAGAATGGTGCGCGAAACTGCTCTTTGAACTGTGTCATCAGGCTAATCACAACAGGCTTGACGGAGCGTGAAAATACCTCGAACACTGGTTAGGAGGTTGGAAATAAGTTCACTGAATTGTCGACCTCCGTTCAGACGTGAATGAAACACACTTTCACAGCAAAGCATGAACAACACACCTCCACTATTGACAATCGTCTCAGGTCGTTACGTGTACCACGTTGGTGTCCTTGCTAGATGGAAGATTCGTGTTGAAAGGGTTTAATTGTGATGGTATGAGAAAACAGCTCCTAGCAGAACGGTGTTTCGACCCATGGACCTCTGGATTATGGGCTCAGCACGCTTCCAGTGCGCCACTCTGCTCTGACAACATACGGTTTCAAGTATGTGAACGAAACTCATCAGCACTGTGTCTAGTCGTGTTGTGAGTGTGTTGAGTGTTCTGAACACTTAGGTCACACCAACGTGATTCTCACGATTGAAGTGAGTGCTAGCGTGAATCAACAGTTCGAAAATTGTGTCAGTTTAAGTGCACTATAAACAGAATACAACATTTGTAATTAATCTATGTCAAGGGATTTTCCATATCGTTTGGGCGCTTTCCAGCACGGCTCCGTGACAGTGTTCACAGTGTTAAACTGTTTTTTGAATTAATATTATGATTTTTGTTATTACCGTTGTCTCTGTCGTTGCTGGTGTTTTGATCCTAAGTTCCCACTGTTATTCACGTCCCTCTTGGTTCCCTGTAGTTCTCATGCACTTCAAATTCATCCTAGCCTACGACTAAGGCGATGTTAGCACTCTTCGGAATTGCATTCTGATTAGCCCTATGCCCGTCCAGCTACAGGTTAATAAGAGGAGAATTTTCAAACACGTCAAAATTAGCTATGCCTCCGATATGAGAATGCTTGGTGACTGTGGTAATGCTTTGAAAACGTGCCATCTAAACCTGGTCATCAAGCACGTAAGTGATAACCAAAATAGTAAAGTCCACTGTGTACAAAAATCACTTTTCACTAGGCCTGAAAAACGGACAGCATACTATTGCCTGGGTTGAGTATCACACACATATGATTGCATCTTTCGCATTCACATAGCCTTTCCGATCAGCTTCTTTCAACAGTAACCGTTGAACTTAAGTTTCGCTCTTGTTAGTTAGGACTCTCAGAGATTTAGTATCTATTCGGGTTGTTGTATAACAGGCAGTTTCGTTGTGAGTAGTATACTACTCACAAGCAGTGTATTACCCACAGGGGACATTCAGGAACAAAAGGACAAGCCCCGAACACGGCGGACAAGAAGAGACTATCGGAACAGTGTGCACATGATGTGTGAGAAATTTCACCAACGCGAATGACCACGTACTGTCACCCAAAGTATGTGAGTGCATGTCCGTCGTGCAAATGAGTGTACGCGTTTGTGGTTTAGTTTTTGACGACCTATACGGAAGTTTGCGCAATAAACCGACTTGTTGGGCAGGCGTCTTTTGCGGACACAACAACTGGTGCCGTGACGAACTCGAGGATGAAGATTCCCTGGCCACAGCCGTTCGAAGATGGAGACGTCCGGACCTTCCTGGAGGACTTGGAAGACGTGACCGAAGTGGTCGGAGTCAAGACCGACCGTGGGAAGCTGGCTGTCCTGCGGACGCTGGTGAATGGCAGGGCGAAGGCGGTGTTGGATGCAGCGCGAAGAAGCCCTGCGAAGATGGAGTGGGCCGCTGCGAAGGAGACACTGATGGCTGCGTTTGACAGTCCGGCCGACCGCCAGGAGGCCATGCGGCGGTTCAGGGCGGCCAGGCTTGGACAAGGAGCGGACCCGTCCGTGTTTGCCGTCACTCTGCAAGGTTTGCTGGACAGGGCTTTGCCAGGATTGGATCAAGAATCACAACGGCAGTTGTTAACGGAACAGTTTATTGAAGGTCTCCCGATGGCGGTTCGCGACTAAGACCGTAATGCCCATGGACCTTGACGAGCTGGCAAAAGTGACGCGGGAGTTGGCAGTAATGTTCGTGGCCTCAGTGGATGCAAACAGCAATACGGACAAGACACTGGAGATAATACAGAAGACAATGGAGCAACTCGCAGCGGATGTAGCTGCCCTGAAAACAGCAGCACGGAAGAACGATCAACCAGGAGGCTGCTTCATCTGTGGAAAAAAAGGACATTGGAAGAAGGATTGCCCAATCCGGCGGTCTCAGAGGTCTAAAAATAAAGTGTTTCGTGATTGTTCTTTTTGTTGGGCGGGTAGACTAGTAATGGAAGCGATTGAGAAGGGGGCCGTTCATACAAGGGCTGAAGTTGATGGAGAGGTAGAACAGTGTTTAGTTGATACAGGGGCAGCTATTTCGTTGATTGCTCGTGCTGAAAAGCAAAACCTAGAACCGACATCCATGATGATCAAGACGGTTGGAGGTCATAGTCTACTGGTTGACGGTGTGAAAGAATGTGGGGTACGTATCGGCGACCATATCATAAAGCACCGTTTCATTGTGTCCCCAAAAACCAGGCAAACGATACTCGGAGTCGATTTCCTCGCTGCAACAGATGCCGTGATTGACTTGAAGCTCAAGAAGTTGTCAACCAAGTATGGCTTCCTGACGCTCATAGGACAGCGAAATGATAGCGTCAACCAAGTACGCAAGGTTAAAACCCCCAGTTGCACAGCCCCCCTGCTCCAGTCCACGGTCGAGAAATACGCGGAAGTATTTACGACTGACGATGATCCGTACGGATTTTGCAACTGGATTGCCCATGAAATACCAACAACCGGAACATTTCGACCTCACGGGCCCCGCAGGATACCGGTTCATCTTGAGGAGGAATTGAGGAGACAAATACAGAACATGCTGAGCGAGGATGTTATCGAAGAAGCCAACAGTCCGTACAACTCGCCTGTTCTCCTGGTGAAGAAGTCCAACGGGAAGTACCGCTTTTGTGTGGATTTTAGACGGCTGAATGAGGTAACACAGAATACAGTCGTACCAATACCGTCCGTCGCTGATATTTTTGACAAGCTACAGCAGGCGAAATTGTTCACAGTTTTGGACTTACGCTCCGGATACTGGCAAGTACCAATTAAACCCACAGATCGTGAGAAGACCGCATTCACGGTAGGCGAAAAACAGTATCAGTTCAAGCGCATGCCGTTTGGCCTATCCGGGGCACCTTTCACATTTCGGCGCCTGATGGTTCAGCTGGTAAAACGACTGGATAATGTGGCGGTATACGGAGATGATATCGTAATATACAGCAACACGGAATCGGAACATGCTGCCCATATAGATGCTGTCTTGAATCGCATTAAGAACTCAGGACTGCGGATCAATGCTGATAAGTCACAGCTCGGACGATCATCGGTGGTGTTACTGGGACACAAGGTGGGTCAAGGCGAAATCAAGCCTCTCCCGGAGAAAATACTGACAATTAGAGAAGCCATGGCTCCGAATTCCAAACGAACCCTGAGACAATTTTTGGGTCAAGCGGGGTACTACAGTCGGTTCGTGAAAAATTTTCACTCCATTGCATTGCCATTGTACGAACTCCTTCGAAAAGACAAGAAATTTGAATGGACCGACGATGCCCAGAGGGCGTTCAAGCGAGTGCAACAAGCGATGAACGAGCAACAACTGACGTTGAAACTACCGAACACAAAAGAAACGTTCATCGTAGCAACAGATGCCAGTGACCGTGGCATTGGGGCAGTACTCAAGCAAAAGGAAGGAGTAATCGAGTATGCCAGCAGAGTCCTGACTCCAACGGAGCAGAAATATTCGACTATTGAAAAGGAATGTTTGGCAATCGTCTGGGCACTGGACAAGTGGAGGCCATACCTGTTGGGTCAACAGTTCCACGTGGAGACGGATCACAAACCCCTGGAATGGATCATGACTGCGAGGGACCCGAGAGGCAAATTAGCCCGATGGGCATTACGTTTACAGGAATATGACTTCACGATCAACCATGTGCCTGGTTTGAGCAATTGCGTCGCGGATTTTCTTTCTCGACCACAAGTAGACGACGAACTCCCCAAAGTGACCGTTGGAGTCAACGGCTTAATAATGGAGCAGGACCCACAAACGCTAGTACGCCTACAACGTCAAGATAAGGTCCTCCGGAAAGTGATTGAAGCTCTGGCAAGAGGCGTGAGAATCCCCACAAATACTAAGGATGAGGAGCTGAAAATAATCGCATCCCAATGGAAAAGAGTTGGCTTAAACAGTGCAGGCGTATTGACATGGCAGCGTGGCGTTGGGCACCCGTGCGTGGTAGTCATCCCGAGACAACTGAGGAGGAAAGTGGTGGCAGACTGCCATGAAATGGCACACACCGGATGCACTAGGACGTACGATCTGTTGCAACAAAGAGCATATTGGCCGAAAATGAAAGAGGATGTGACAACTTACGTGCTTGCATGCCAACAGTGTCAGTTACTGAAAAGCGACAATCGGGGAGCCCAACAGCCCTTACAACCAATACCAGTCTCCGAAATCGGTGAACTCTGGTCTATGGATCTTATGGGCCCATTTCCACTGAGCGCCCGCGGTAACCAGTACGTTCTGGTCATGACGGAACACTTTACCCGTTGGATCGAAGCGACTGGCGTTCCGGATCAGAAAGCATCTACGGTGGGAGATATGGTGATGAAGCACATTGTAGCAAACCACGGTGTACCAAAGGCGATCTTGACGGATCAGGGACCATGCTTCGAAAGCGATGAGTTTCGAACACGCATGCAACAACTGGGAATCAAGCGCATCCGAACGACGCCGTATCACCCACAAACGAATGGCCTAACTGAGCGTAACAACCGAACGGTCAAAGAATGGTTATCAGCCAAAGGAGGAGACTGGGAGTCTGCGTTGCCACTAGTGTTATTGGCCTACCGGGCGTCTGTGCAGGCGAGCACGAAGAAATCTCCATTTCAATTGATGTACGGTAGAACCCCTCGACTTCCGGTGGATCAGGACATTGGGGTATGGCCAGAGTGCATTGATTCCACTAAAGAATTGGTAACCGAAAGAGAAAGAGCCCAACGAAATCTGAAAGCATCGCAAGCACGCACAAAGGAGAAATCCGCAAGGCAACGGTTCGGCAAGACTAGAATGTTCAACCTAGGAGAACGGGTGAAATATCGAGACCATCGGAACACCGGTGCCAGCGGGCCAGGATCAAGAAAACTTTTGCCTAAATGGAAAGGTCCGTATTTGGTAATATCCAGACGAGGCCCAGTATACACGATCAAGAAGGACGGCGAGACGAAACGAGTGCACGCCAGTGAGTTAGCAACGTGGCACGAGATGCCGGCGCGACGAACCAGAAGATCAATAATCCGGGAGGAAACACCGCGTCGATCGGAGAGGATTCGTCGACAAATGCGAAGGAACCAAGGAACCTCAGAAGGGGGAGGAGTGTTGTATAACAGGCAGTTTCGTTGTGAGTAGTATACTACTCACAAGCAGTGTATTACCCACAGGGGACATTCAGGAACAAAAGGACAAGCCCCGAACACGGCGGACAAGAAGAGACTATCGGAACAGTGTGCACATGATGTGTGAGAAATTTCACCAACGCGAATGACCACGTACTGTCACCCAAAGTATGTGAGTGCATGTCCGTCGTGCAAATGAGTGTACGCGTTTGTGGTTTAGTTTTTGACGACCTATACGGAAGTTTGCGCAATAAACCGACTTGTTGGGCAGGCGTCTTTTGCGGATACAACAGGGTTATCATATGGTGCATCTTCCACATTGTAATAGACGTGCGTGCCCCACGAGTGTTCCAGAGTTAAAAGTCACTGTAAAGATATCGTAATAGTGTAGCAAGACAATTGAATGATCAAACAGAGCCCATTTTCTCATATTTCCGATCGATTACAGACAAATGCGTTGCACTTGAGCCTTTCCATTTGCTTTCGTTGATGACTTGACGACACCTAGTGCACACAATCCCGTGTAACGTGAGATGAATCCAGTCAGTTTACCGGAAGATTTTTCCTGGGCTGTGGCAAAGATACGACCCGCAGCTTCCACCCACCAATGCTGCTAAAGCAAAGGTAAGAATTTCAAGATGCTTTCTAATGTTGTTACTTATTTGAGGTGGGGTATATAATTCATCCAACTTAGTGCAGTTGAACAGTTTTGTATTAGGAGAGACAGTTGCGATAAAGTGTCAGTACTGTTTGTCAAGGCCGTACCGCTGAAGAGAAGCCCATTTGTTGTAACCTGTACAGTATGATAGAGCTTTTCATGAAGTTTTTTAACAACTGGCATGCTGTGAGGTAGCCAGCTCTGAGTTGTAACCTGACGCATTCATCAGTCGATTCCCTAGCAAAACGCCTGTGACAATCCATCAGTTAAAGGAGTCTTTTTCCACCAATCGACAATTTACATTTACCGTAGCTCTCGAACGCAGGGTCAAGGGATTGCTACCGAAAACGTCAGGTTCAACTTTTCAAAATGCCAGGTCTTCGGACATTGAGTCTAGTTTGAAGTCTACCTTCTCTGATGAACCGGTTGGTGCCGGATCTGTAATACAAACCGACAACGTATTCATACGCGTCTCCCAGTCATCAGGAAACCCATTATTTTGGACGTTATGTTCATTTCTACCATCAGCCTTTTATACTTCAACGGGTTTATCCGAATTTCTTACGTCCTTTTCAGCTAGCGCGGAGCTTAACCGAACTTCTTCCATTCGTGACTTAGATTGCAATAAGACCATCCGTAGGTCGAATTCTTCCAATTGTGTGTGTGTGTCAGCTCACGTCATAACGACGCGGATCTAGCTTGAATACTACTACACATGATACGGAACACAGAGTACGGGACAGAATCAATGGCAAGATTAACTTGATCAGTTGGGTTCAGCTGACTGTGTAGATTAGTTTGCTGCTTGGAATTGGCAAGTCGTCATGTACTGAATAAGTGAAGATCACTATGGTAATATACTGAGTCGTTGCTTCCCGATACGTAACACTTGGTCTTACACAATTACTTTATGCCCCGTATACTCACAGCTCCTTGTCTCATCTATATCATAAATGCACACTAAAAATCGCTGTTTTGATAGAAGATACCGGAGTAATTTGAAATTGTCGCAATAGTGACCAGCCGAATCTAAATGTGACTGAAACACGAATTATAAACATTTCAAGAAAAGTTTAGAGGACATTGCGTTTATCTAAGCAAGGAGAGAGATACTGGCTGTCTTTTATCTAGTTTAATCGTACTGTGTATTAACCGATATGTTGAATCGATGTTCTAAATATGAAATGTATAAACAGACTACGGGCGATGATCAGACTCTTAATACTATAGCACTGAAGTCACGATCTTCGGTGTACAAGTTAAACCTAAAGTATTGTATTCTGTATTTATCGCTTCCTGAGAAAAATTCATGATCTTGTTGAAAGATTTCTAGGGTTTATTTACAATGTTACTTTGTAATTAGCTTGCAAGTTATGAATCTGTGCCATTGAAACAACTGGAACATTCTACAATGAATTACGGCTTTTAAATCTTAAAGTTCAGCATGGTGTGCACTGAGAATTACTCATTTTTCCATTGGTGGTCCGGCGCATTCACGTTAACGAAGAAAACCTCAAGGCAGTACCTATTAAGGTGACACGAATGCCAAAAGCCGAACAATAAATTATGTTCCATTCTTTCAGATGCTAACTGACATACCCGTCAAGTAAACATTTTTAACGCGTTCTTATTTTATATGCAAACAATGCTCAGATAGACCGACCACTAGTTACTCTGAGATTTCACACTAACGACCTATCTAGTAGTAAGACCAAAACCATGACTTCCATGAAATACTCTGAGCTGTGCAAAAGATACTTTGCATGTTTGGTGTATTCTACAACCTTTTTTGTCTCAGTCGTAGTTTGGACAAGGGTGGTGGATCAAGGAACTAACAGGTTGGTCCAGCATAATTAACCTGTCCTTCAGTCCAATTTAATGAACTATATTGCGAGTTTATGCACATACACATGTTTACCACGGATAGCAAGAAGTCTACTCTTGTCAGAAAAATGCAAATGACCACCCCTTGATGAACATTGTTCTGTCACACATACGGGCCCACTTGAGTACGCATTCCTAATGTGATCTACGGTGTAACAGTTACGCCAGAGTCTACAGTGAACGATCAGTACATGCAACCGGCCAAATAAGCGACCGAGTAAATAATCATTTAGTGAACAGTTAGTCGAATGGTCTGTTGATAATCTGCCCATTAATTCACCAAGCTAGCTTGTCTTAATCAAGCTACACGAATACGCACCCGTTTAGACTAACATTGAAATGCATTTTCCTATGAATTTCACGTTCACTGAACCCAATATGACAGGATCACAGGACTGGTTGTTACATCCTGTTGGTTGTCGTTACTACCCCTACATACATGAATTTCGATGTGGGCGATCGGTCCATAAGAGCACACTTGGGAACAACCCCCGGTTACCAAAAAACATATTCATATCCGAAACATGACACACAAGTATAGCGTTCAACTTGTGACAAGTTCATTCCATCCCGTAAGCCTGGAAATGTTTATTCTCAAGAAGACCCACACTGCGATGATGTAAACTCAGTTCTGATTGGTATGTTCAGATGATCCAAAGCCATATGCCAAGCTACCATGTCGTCTAACCTCTTCTTGTTCTCTTGGGCTGCTCTCTCAGAAGAGATACATCTAGGTGGTCTATAAATAGGGCTACCATTTCATTTGGGTTTGGCTAATCTCCACTGGATTTTACGGGAGAGAGTTTAAACTCATCCAGAATACACTGCTGGGCACATTTGACACTGCTGAACAATAGTGGTCAGGATTATTCAGGGATAATTGGTCCGCTGAGATGTGTCAACAGAAATGGTACGACTACGGTTCTCACACTCTAGGTGTATTCGATTCTGGGATTTCTCCTGGGGAGTATCGATTGATACAGACAAGTTACTATATGATTAGTTCATGTTTACACGAATCCACCGTATGTCAGCGTTTCGTCTAGTTTGAACGTTTTATCCCCAGTAGGGCAGTTAGTTGGACACGGAGAAGGGCTTTGGTATAAGAACAAGCAAACTCTAGCAAGGAGTTTGATCGGTCGGTCTCAATACTTTCGTTCTGGAATACCTGGTGAGTGAGTTGACAGTATAACTAATAGCCGTTCTGGCAACAGACAGCTATAGAACAAACCAGTGATAGTGCGATCCTGAAACACTAATCCACTGTTTTTTATTGATTGGATTGTACGTCAAACACAAACTGAATGCAAGTAACACAGCGCATTCCTCTAAACTCCACGTCGTTCTAACACACATCATCCATAAGTCTACAGGAACACTCATCTAACTAGTGTTTATTGACACAGTCAAGACTACAAGGTCTACCTTGAGGATTACACTCGACAGCTAAATTTTGGTCTTTGTGGGCCAACATGCTATGCTTGGTGGGTTTGATATGAATCCAGTAAACCGGTGGACAGATAATTAAGCGGTATCTGGTACGCACCAGTTAATCACTTGATGACGAAATGCGAGCGATCAGTTACACTGTGCAGTAAGTTGTAAGTGTCAGCCATGTTGTGTCAACCCTGAGCAAGGTTACTAAGTCTATTCCCCCCTGACTACCTTTCTGTCTAGCAGCGTATGACTGGGGGCAAAAATTTTGATGCCCACTCTCTCCAGATGGCGCCTGTTAGACGTGTTGGTTGTTTTCTCACAGCAATCACATCTACGGGTTGGCTGAAGTTACACTCCACACACCAACAGTTTATTGAAGTGCATCGCGGAAGTTGCGATCAATTGTGGATAATTTTTAAGTAGTTTATGTACATATATATTCGGTCACTGTTTGCTTACAAAGTTGGAACAAACGTACTAGAAAGTTCTAAGCATTACAGTCATATTCTGCTCCTCTTCAGCTGCCCACTGCGACAGGTTCACTGAAAGTTCGGCTCGTTTTAGTGCCGTCAGTGAGTGGCAATTTGTACTGAACAATTAAACTCTTGGCAAGTTACTTGCAAATGTTTACAGACGCACGGAGTCTTTCCTGTACATTTTATGTTTGTTAATGGCGACAAAATATCACGTCACTTGACAATTCTTCATCAGAGTTTAATGTTGTTTAAGTTTGACTGTCTCATCCTCGTAATACGCAATATAAAAAAGATGCTGTTGCAAAAACGTTCTGAGTTTAATGTCATCCCTTTCCCGGAGCTGGCCTAACAGACTGCTTTCCACCTGATCACGAGGTCATTGCAAACATCAGTGCCTGTCATAATGATGTTCTTTTAAAAACATCCCCCGCAAATCGTACTTAATTTGTTGAGTTCTGAAAACCGTGGGGTCATAAATCGGAGTTAACAGGTGGTACCTACGTTCCCTAAAGAAAAGATCGGACAACCTGATTACTGTTCAGTAGCAAAGATGGTTTATCCTTCGCATTGTGGGGTCGTTGACGTAGTGGCTAATACCGTTTCTTCATGGAAGCATGGTCAGAGTTCTAGCCTTTGCCGTGACTTACTCCAACAAAAGCGAAACACAACTCTGGTGCTTCTTTTCGGAAGTGGCTGGTTGGATAATCTGTGAGTGCGAAATTTGGGATTTAATACGGATGTTGTTGAGAATGAAGTCAAATTTACCTCTGTGACTACAACTAAAAGAAACTTTATGTGCTACTGGAAGTTAACTGTCCCAAGGTGACACTGTGAAAGTCGCCAGATCAGAGGTGAATTGACTTATTTTGATGTGATACGTGATTTTGGATGATTTTGAGGTCACGGATCCACTTCTTACAAATAACCTTAGAGATAGACGCTTTCCTATAGAAGTTCCACTTAGCACAGGAGTTTACAAACTACCTTGTCATTAAAACTGTATCTTGGCTGTTCAGGTTTATACGTTAACAGAGGTAATACTGATACATCCGCAGAACTGAGGGAAACATCTATAGTTATTCAGAAGCAAACATGACACCAATTGTATACATAGTTTTTCCGAATTATATAAATAGCAAACACAACAAGATTTCATTCATACAGTTTTGCCTGTTGTAGATCTGCAGCGCTCGAATCAGTAAAGGTTCCTGAATATAGGTCAAACATAGCCTTGGTGAAGGAAAATTAGCATATTCTTCATCTCGTTGTTATGCAAAGTCTGGCAAGCCGTTGAGAAGTCAATCAATAGCTGATTCTTAATCATACGTCTCAGCATGTGGATTTAGTGTCTTTCTACTGTGCCGACTGGTCAAAAGAGTGGAACGTTACTAGTCGCTTTTTCCATACTAATGCCAACTTATTCAGCTGTGATTACCAGCATTGGAAATACACTGTTGCTGACCGTAAACGTTAGACTACTTTTATCATTTGTTTGCTAAAATCTCTGAAGAAACAGAGGTTGATTAATTAAAAAGGTTGAGTATCTTTATGGGGAGCTCTTAGTAAGTATTACGTGGTTGACCTGGAATTAACATGATCTAGAAAATGGTTTCCGCGATGGTGCTAGGAAAGAAAGATTTTTGACTGTGTGGCAAAAATCGGTGGCATGATAATTAGAACTAAAGTCTCTCGGCAAATTATAGCGGGTTACCTGCAACATCCGAGAACCGTGCACACAGGTGATGTATCTTTTTGGAAATTATCGAAATAACTTCACATTGCAGACAACCAACTTCAGCTGAACACAGTACTTCGGAAATGTCCAGAGCAAGATCAGTGGAGCAGTAGTCAACACGGTTGCCTCATTGAACTATGTAGACAAAAATTCAAATTCTTATCAGCGTAAGGATGAGTAAGAACAAGGACGAAATTGAGTAGAGTTGCAGCTCTCCGAATCCTAAAAGCTGCAGGAAGACGGTGATGTTGCTAAGTTTTTACCAGTCGAAATCCCGAAGTGTTCAAATAAACGCGTAGTATATAATGTGCAATGATGCTGTCTATAACCGCGCCGAATACGGTATAGGTGTAGGAGTTCCACTGTTGATCACTCACTTCTGCGTGATGTCTGATGAGTTGTTAACGGGTAATCCAATTTTGGTAATCAACGTCTGATCTGAAGAATGTCTACCTTGAAATGACAAACGTTCATTTCCCCTGTCACAATGAGACATTAGCGTTTGGCACGTGATTTGCCATGATAATCGTATTAACACAGGCCGTGACCACTCAGCGAATCCCGAGCGTCCATCTGACAGTAAACCCAAATGGACCTAATCGGCGAGCAGTTCAACTTAATTCATGATATGGCTACAAGTGTTGGTTGTCTAACCAATAAATAAGAACTTATCAGCGCAAGCGAGGGGACGTCAAAGAGAGGGCTCATCCTAAAATCTTTCCGGCTTTTCCTACCCTACCTAATTAAATAAATTAATAATCTGAGTTAAGAATTAATAATATTTCAGTGAACAAGTGTTTCCCGACTAGGTTTTAGGACGTCTTATCAACGATAGCATTCGAAGCAGTCAGCTATAAGTACGCAATTGTTATCACTGGCTCCAACACAGTTTAATAAGTGATGATATGCCGCTTTGAAAGTTGAAGAACCATCGTTTTTAGCCGACTAGACATCTTGTTCAAAAAGTTTATGACATTGAACTAGTTGCAGATTAGATTCGTGTAAGATACTTAAAGATGCATTTTCCGGGTGGGTTCGAAGATTTTCTATGGTCTTGGTGGATGAACGGTATAGTGACTAGTTTACCAAAATATGTACATCTACTGTGTCTAAAGTTTGGTAGTGCGTACTGAACCTAACAACTTCACGACATCCCACACCAAACTTTTAGTGCCCTGTTGTATTCGAATCTATGATAGCAATCACTGTGTAGATAGTAGTGAAAAACAGAAAATCATGCTTGTCAAACGAGATCCACGTGAACATAGTGCACGGAAATTGAGTTGTGCCAGTAAGCACTAACCTGTCTACCAAGTACGGAAGCCGACTGAGAGTAAGGTGCACACCAGAAGGGAGGAAACAACGAAATACTCTCACTTCACTATGTGTTAGGCTGTTTCAGACAAGTAACCAATAGTCCTGTGGATGTTAGTTAAGTAATTGCTTTGGTCAATCATATTCAAACTGCGATTTCGTAGAAATATCTACCACGATTGTATCACACTTTTTAAGAAGATTACGTTTCGATATGCAATTTACAAGCTGAGACACTTAACTGTTGAGAGAATAATAATATATTTTAGTGAAACCTTCAGTAACTATGAAGTGTGGTATTATTGAAGTCAGCTATCTTGTCCTGAGTAACCAACTGGTGTGCAGAGTTAAAAACAGTCAATTCCTGGGGAACAGAGAATGGATTTTGACACCGGCCGATTTTAGATAGCAATCGGACTATGTAACTCGGTTTTTGTTTGCAAAATCAATGATCATCGCGGTTGCCTGATGAAAGTGTGTTCCAACTTCTAGTTTCGGCTGAAGTAGGGTCTAATGAGAGCGAAGCTAGAATCCAATGCTTCTTTTCCACAGAGGCGAACTAAGAATTCAACGGGAATGCGACAATTGAGATCGGTTGAATGATGGTTAACTTACAAAAAAGACTCGTTCAAGCAGTAAAACTGCTCTGACCTCTGTTCCCTCACCTACACAGACAACTGACTTCGAGACGTAAATATTTCATGTGTTCATAACAAGTGGCTGTGTGTCTGACCGTCGTGATTTTTATCGTGACCAATTAGACATCTCAGATCCTTTTTCGAATATCCAGTATACATGTTTTGACTCCATCATAATTTATCAAAACATGCGTTTGTCAGGTTCTGTGTTCTCTAACTATCTGTGAATTTTAAGGTTAAAAATATCCACTCAAGACTGATATCGAGCTAACACTTAGACCGGGTCCCTCCACCAGATGAATGATATTCCCTAAGCAACTCAGTGCTCGTCTTGGAGTAAGTTTACTGCACGGACAAGTGAAACTGAAGCAAACGACAGGATGGTTTGTTACTCCGTGATGTTGAGGGGTTACTTGAAAACAAATGAATTATAAGCTAATGGACAGTTACTGGAAAATTCTCGACGGGTGGTTTCTTGAAAATACACTATGGTGGTGTATGCTGCTGGTAGAAGGTCTCAAAACGTAGGGCTTTTCAGTGGATGTATAGCACGGCATACTCGACGACGTACTTATCGATATAACACATGTACTCCTATAGTTACGAGATAGTATCAGAATACTCTGGAAAACTTCACGGGTTACCTCCGAGGCTCTTTATTCAAATATGGTTTGATTTCCGCTGGCTCCCGCCTTCACTTAGGAGCTTCCATTAATCTTAGAAAATCACAGGAGCACTTTAGTATAAGGTTCTGTATGGCGTATAAAAGTTAGCTGTCGATCCCCACAAGTATGTCTGGGACGTACCGATTACATCCGGTACCAGCGTATAACTTGAGACAGAATTGTCATTCGGAACCTAACAACTTGTTCATTTTGAGTTCCTCATCGTTCTGCTCACACTAGTTTGGAGTGAATATTGTTTGTAAAAACATCCTTCCAACGCTCTATTTAGTCACAGGTAAGCGATAGATATAAGCTACAAATATTGGTAAAGCGCAACGTCAACACATAACATACAGGATGACTCTATTCAACTCTAGTATTTTAGTATAGCATAGTCTTGAATATTTTTAGGCACAACCCTGATTGTAATACCTGTAATTTTCTTCTAACTCTTATAGATAATCTTGATCCAGTTTGCTACCACATCAGTAAACCAGAACTTTTGAACACTGTCTTTTGCTTCCTGTTTTCGGGTTGATCCGTTTTCTGACTAATTAATTGCAAGGCAAACCGCTTTAGCCGTGCACTTTATCAGCACCCCAACGCCTAGCTATATTTCTCACATGGAACGTGAAAAAGATTTTCCAGCCCCATGCACTTCAGCATTTAAAACCGTTCCTCGTCGTCTGTTTGATGATCTACACAATCCTGCAGAATATGTCTTCTCAGTGAGCCGTTTCAGTCCTTACATACGTATTCTATTGTTTATTCATACATATTCATTCTTGCTTATTTACCATTAGTGTGTGTGCTATATTTCAAATTGACTGCCTCAGTTGAACAGGCTGCTACTGGCATCGTATAACCGCATAACCACAAACGGCCTTGGGATGCATATTTAATTCAGTAGATGCACGATTATCTGCAGGTGATTACTTTTTACAGTTTCTTAGAGCTTGTGCTGATTTTCGACTTACACAAAAGACATGACAATGAAAATCACGAATATACTTTTTGTGAGCCAAAGTAGTGTGTTTAAAATTGAAACCAAGTTTTACCTAATAAAAAATTAGATCAATTAATCATTGATTACTTTCAACTACTAGTGAAATGCTAACCTCAATAAATTTGCGAATGTATACATTAATTTCCATGAGGAAAGAAACAAATATTCCATTGACGCAAAAAACAATAATCCTTTAAAAGATGTACCTTGCATTCAGTACAAGTTAATGTACCTCTAACTTCTGTCTCAAACCACCTCTAATTAATGCGCAACAAACTGAACCTGATCATCCACTTGTTTCCGTTTGACCTTCACAATCAGTGTGAACAAAATGTAACATCAAAATTAACTAATTCTTGGTAAGAGTTGACCAATAGACGAGGGCACAGCTTTCACGTTTGCACATTTCAGACTCTGACTAACCTGTCTTGGTTACTCCGTTTTATTACTGTGATTGTTTAAATCGTTTGTCACGAAAACTCAGTTCAACCCGGACACTTGTCAGATACCGGATAAACTGTGTTCCATAACTAAATCCTCTATAAAGCTAGTTTTTGTGAATTGTTCCATGGAAAAACATATGCACACTTCTCGATTTTCATTTTCCGTTTTAGGTCTTCTGGACGGTGAACACTGCTTCCAATTCTTGTGTATGGATAAATCTTTTTAATTTATACAGTATACTGCCCATTATTACAGCTACGCAGTAGGCACTATCGAGACAACAAAACGTGTCGTTCCACAGAGCTGGTTTTGCTCACTTTGGTTTGTCAGTATAAAATGCTGACTTTTGTGCATGACACCCACAACAATGCCACAAGTTTTCTGTTGTTCAGATCACCTTTGGGAAAATTCACGGTCCACAAAGTGGAGTCAGAAATGTAGACTTCGCGAATCTAACTTCAAGTTAGGATGGAATTTACCATGTGACTTCAAGTTGTGGTGAGTGTTAAACAACCAGCAGTTCACCGTCTCCACTGGAAAGCCAAGAAATCACTGTACCATTTGAAACGATTATCTTATTCTGTAGCAATATGTTAGAATGGCTCAGCATTCAGGTCAATCAGTTTTTATGTCTAACTTATATGACATATTACAATTTTTAAACAATCGATGATGCCGGACATTACATTTTCCACACCGAAATATCAAATTTAGTTTGATCGATATGAGGAAAAAAATCACGGTGGAATAAACTGCGACAGGCTCGGTCTCCGTTCCCGTTCTTTCACCGTCCGACTCTAATCGAATGCAAAGGCAGTGCAAAACAAACTCCGCAAATCCAGCTATGTGCTCAAATGTGAAATTCGTATCACCTTTCTTGGCCAACTGCGTGTGAACAATTTGAATCCCATTCAAGAATACGTCCATTGTGCGCAATGTCGCATGATATTCATGAGTCACACCCAGAATCAGGGGTTATCGCCGGACAAAACACAAATCTACGCGTTTTTCAACATCGTTAACGTTCTGTATGATCATACGTTAGTCTTTTATGTAACATCAGAAAACTTCGAGAATTTACTTAAACCGCTGATTGTGCACCTGATTTTTCATGAATACTTTGGCAAGTAGTACGTCCGACACAAGATTCATTGAGAATATATATGTTTAACTAGCCGCAATGTACCGAATGTTAACGAGTTACAGTTGACTTATATTTTATAGACTTGGTTAACATTTTTTCCTTGAACAAGTATCATTCACGAGAACTAATTTTGTCTGTTTTTCCGAGGCCGTAGATTTTTAGTCTTGTCGGGTATATCAGCAATCTGATTTAATCTGCCTGGTATTTTTAAAACCGCTCCAAATTTGCACACTTAACGACTCATGCGTTTACCCCACTAAACACAAGTTCGGGTGGCCTCCAGAATGTAATTCCTTCCCTATTCTACTTCAACTTCCATTATCTTTCGGAATGACTCATTTAGGCAAAACTGCTCAGGGGATGCTTACTTTGAACTCGGACATTAATGAGCAGCCTTTCCAGTTATGAAACCTGCAGTTTTTGAACTGTTCAACCAATTAGCCAAACGCATATCACGAGTTAAAGCATCCAGATGCACGGAAGTTTGACGATTTTTGTTAAAGAATAGATCATCCGATGGATTTTCTTGGTCCATCTTACAAACAGGATAAGAACCACCCTCCTGTTGTGTAAAATACTCAAGTTACGATTCCACGAGGTCTTTTCATTTACAAATTGCATTACCAAAATGAGAAGATTTGTAGTTTGTCTTAATTTGTTTTGTTCAGCACCCTAGTGTCTTATCTGTTTTGAGAACACATGGTTTGCTCCCGAAAATTTGATCCCGACTTTTCAACCGGCTTTTCAGAGACTAGTGTTCATGCACTATTGGTCTACTTGTAATGATACCTCTTTTCTAGCATGAGAACTGTTCCAGGCCTTTCACGTCTTAATTGGTT
This sequence comes from Paragonimus westermani, assembly GCA_008508345.1. Lineage (NCBI taxonomy): Eukaryota > Metazoa > Platyhelminthes > Trematoda > Plagiorchiida > Troglotrematidae > Paragonimus > Paragonimus westermani. Next base: position 100,768 of record QNGE01001510.1, on the reverse strand, counting down.
CGCTGATTCATGTCAACCTCCCTAGATGTAGCTTTCTAATTGTATACCCACAACTTCAACCAAGTTTGGTTACAAGTCTAAATATGCCCACATTAATGCCTACAGTTTCTCTGTTACCTATCATTTAGCACTAGTTTCTGTTAACCTTCAAAGTTTTGCTTGACAAGTCGTTGTAAAAGTTAACCGATGAATGGGGTTCTAATGATATGCGGTAGGAGATTTAGCTGTTTTAAGCTGAACGTCACTCACGACTGATCATAGTTATCGCATCCCTACAGGCTTTCCAGTCAGCGCGTTTCGAAAAGAAACACTAGGATTGATTTAATTTCTTGTTAGAGCTCGTCAGTAGTGCCCAGTCTTGACACTACCGGAACTGGAATTCGGATCACACATTCAGAAAACGACCTAATCTTGAAGCTTCTTTCCGGTGGGAGCTAATTGGAAGGTCTATAGCAATATGACAATTGCAATCGATTGTGCGTGCTGTTTCACTTACATCAGTAGTCAAAACATTACTCAACAAGTCTATAGATTTTTGTGATTTCGACTTGCAGAGAATTCCTAATCGAGGGAGTTAATTGAACTTAACAGAATGATTACTGGAGCCTTTTTCGAGGCAAGTGGAAAATCTGAATATTACTCAAAAATGAAGTGGAAGTGGACGTCAGTTTTTGATGATTCGGCCGTGGTTGCACATCTAAAACTTGATCGGATTTCCATTCCTGTAGTTGAAAGGATATGTACTAGTGACAGGCTGTAACAGGAGCCAACCTCGAGTCTACTGTTCTTTTTCAAAACGGACTGATTGGTGTGTTTATGTGAAAGCAACAGCTACGATCAGTTTTCAGTATTGTTTTGCTAATTAAAGACGTGGCCACCCTGTCAGTCCGTAAAGCGATTTATTGAATTGACCTAACTTTTGAATACTCACCACATATTGTATGTAAATTTGCTGTTCATACGCTTCAATCATGCAACAAGGGCATATTTGTAAGCACAACTAACAAACAGGAAGTGGTTAACGAAATCTTAGCTGTTAGGTCTAAGCAAGCCATACGGCAAAGATCATCTGAAGTAGTGTTTATTCCATCAATAAATATCAATTAAAATGAAACATTTTAACTTCCAACATTGTGCCCTGTACAAAAATACTTAAATACTCCAGATATTTCTAACAACAGGCATTACCTCCGAATCGTACTCTGGTAGGCGGGTTTAATTCCTTAACCGATTTGATAATTATGTAGTCCGATCGTTGCTACCTTAAGTTGACTTAACTACACACGAAAAGTGCACAAATTTTGTCGTCATCAGAGGACTCACGTGACTGACTAGCTGAAGTGATAGTAAAAACACCCACGCATAGGTTGGATCTTATCTGTTCCACTAGAGACTGCGTTTTGTACTATAAAAAGGATACTAGAAAGAGTATGTTGACCTGTATCACCTAGGAATGGGCCCTCAACTAATATTCTCTCAGTAGCCTCATCATTTACCACCTCCAGCACCATTTCGGAAAACCAAACATCAGACAGATACTACACACATTACCTGTATTAAGATAATGATACTAATCCTCAGTGACATACGCATTCCTTCACCCCTTGCTGTCGGAGAAGCGAAACATATTACAAGGTGCTCAATTCAGAGGTCACCATGGTTCAGCTTCCATCAAGAGTCCCCTAAAACACGATTTTCCAGACAGCATAACAAGATTAGAAAAAAGTTTGGTAACTGCCACACATAGTTACTGGCATTTCAGCATGGGATCTCTATCCATATACGTCCTGGGGAGGAGAAACCGTGAGTAATGTCGAAAGCCCGTGGTTTAACTTGTAGTTGACTTTTATCGCCGTGTAGGTTATTCACATCTGTTTGGGCTAATAACACAGTGAGTAACCTCAGGTTGAACACAACTGTAGGTAAGATTCTTGGTTTTGCAACGAATGGCGTGTTATCAGTAAACAATTAGTAAGCCGCAAAATTCAGCAATCAGCTTATGATCTTTTGAGAGATTCGACCTTTCCCGTGCAGCGTAGAACCACAGAATGAATCACTACAAGCAACACTGCCACAATTTGACGTTGTCATTGCACGAGCTTTGAATGTTAAGGGTAAAATTTACTAGAACAGATAAAACGCCGCCTCGACAAAATCCGAAAATCTGTGAGCACACAATTGTCCTTGAACAACAGTAAAATTAGGTCAGTTGATGCAAACAATTTTTGCGCGTACTTTATCAGAATCCAATACCCCATTAAGATGAGATGGCCAGTTGATTTGATCAGATGCGCTTGAATTAGACCAGGTTGATCATTAGTGAGATATCGATGACTTCACTGCGGTGGGCTCCCAGTGAATTAAACATCATGATCTGATTAATTCACCTGGTTTGAATTAATATAATTCAGCTAGAAAACGGCCCCAACAACTCTGTGTACTTTTGAATGTGATAATCGATGAAATGATCAGTTCGCGGTTAATATGCAGAAAACGGGCTCTTCGACCACATGCAAAAAAGCCGTTATCCGCTGACGTTTGAAGACCGTCCATAGACACCGGAGACAGATTAAGTTAATCTGCCGAACAAAACTGTGCACTATGCTCAATGGGACAAAAAGATGGGCAGTTGAACTTTACTACACAAGCTTGCGGATGTGTGTTATTGTCATTGGTCGATGAAATTTATGTATTACACTAGTGAGGGAACTGCCCGAGAAATCCTCACAGACACAAGGATAGTCACACATTTACCCAAATAAAGTTTTGAACGTATTGATCCGTTTCAACTCAGACACCGTTCACGGTTCACAAGGAAGTGTAGGTTCGTGTAGGATGCGTGCCCACTGTTGGTTGTTGAGGTATTATGCCTACTGAATCGTTCATCCAAATTCTCTCGTTGACGCAGCAAACGGCAACAAAATTTAATTCGACAAACTGCGTTTACCTAGAAACAAACAACTAAACATGATTGCCTGTGCCCCATTCTCCAGTGTGTAACATACTGGATAGTTGATCATATGAGCATAAGGACCAGACTTTAGTAGTACTGTTTAATATTCAGTTTTTTTTCAAAACGTCTAGAAGCTCTGTTCAGTCGCAGACAATTAGGCATAAACCAGCTAGATTGCTCATAACCGTCTTCTTCTTTGTGTAGCACTGAATACGAAAATTCACGAGCTGCAAACAACCTGATCGGATACAAAACCTCAATCATTTGTTTACTGCATCTCACCACTTATCACGTAATTAGGGTTCATTTTTTTTGGTAACCGAATCAGTTCTAGGTGAACGAATTATGGATATGCTCATTTTAACAATCTTCATTATGAGTTGAGAAACTATTTCAGTTTTTAGATGCTAAATAACTGTGTGGCTGAGTAGAGGGAAACACATTGGGGAAAATTAGCAAGGAAATGCTGATTGCTGTTTTTCAATCAACGTTTCAAGTCAGAGTGATTCAGATGAGTTTTTGTGAAATGCAGTAAAATCTCAATAATTAGATGCTTGAGAAAATGTGTGAAACAGCTTTTCTTCGAGTAACGTGTAAAGTTTTGAAAAGACCACAAATGAGAAAAAAACAGTAAGCCAGATTAATGAACTGTCGTCTGGATTGACTGAGGTAACATCAGAAAAACGTAACTGTAATTTGCTTGTTGCTTCATTGTAAAGTGAAGTCTTGGAATAGCAACACTTTACGCAACCGCAGTCTATCAGTGTATGACACCGACGCTTACCTATCATGCAATCATGGGAAGACGAAAGAACTTTAGTTCGACAGCAGAAAACTGAGGAGAGTTGTGTTCATGTTATGCCCTTAGGATTGACCATAAAGTGGTTTACTTATTTTGAATCAAACTAAGCGGAACAATTACCCAGAAATTATCCATTAGGAAACATTAGCACTTCGTATCTGATTTCAACTATAAATATGGGACCGTTTTTTAAATTAAAAGTTGCAAGCTGTCTTCATTTTGCTGTCGTTAACAAAATATAGGACAGCTTTTGGTTACTGAAAGCAGGCTACCAAGGAATAGAATGGGCATATTTCCATACAGCTAACCTTAAAAATGAAAACGTCATCATTTGACGAAGAGTTGACCGACGAGACGAGATTTTCATTGGCCAGTTCGCATGCTCCCAAAGTGCTCTTGTATTCGGACTTCGAATCAGAATCCCAAGCCACTTCGAAATAAAGTTTCTATTTAAATTTCGCCTGCACTTCTGTCGAGTTGTCTGCGTTTGCTGATGTTATCTGCTGTACTTTCGCTTGTTATTTCTCACCCAATAGTCCGAGTTTGCTCAATTGTGACCCGTTTGATCTCTCACGTTCTATGTGGTCTAGTCGTCTTGATTACGTCTCATTGCTGTGCTCGGTTGTTCCACTGGGCGTAAGAACAATTGTGCGTCTAATTTTTTCACTCACCATCGTCAGCATGTTTCTATATTAACCCTAGTCTCTTTCAAAATGTTGGCCATCCTGGAGTATAATGAAAAACAGTACAACATTAAAGGAACGTTGGATGCAATGGAGCGATGACTGATTAGAGAGAGATAAATCCGTACACAGTAGAAGGTGTTAGTTAAAGAAGTGCCTTTTCAAACATTGCGGGGTATTTCCGCTCATAATTAGTTTCCAATTTTGTAAGTGATAATCGAATTTGTGATCATTAGTTTGAGTAGTTGTTTAAAAAATCCAAGGAAGGGTTTATTTTAAGCATCTAGGCTTAATAAAACCATGAGAAGGCAGGAAACGATTGGTGTAATGTGACCGGAAAAACAGACGTAAAGGACTTAGAAAGTCAACTTATGATTTCTCAACTGTTGATTCCGGAAAGCAAAGTCAGAAGACTTTGGTTATTTGATGACTCGGTTAAACAGTGGTGTAACTGACAATCACAGAGTGTGGTAAGAGGTAAGGTTTTTCATTTCGATCCAGCTAAAATCAAAGCGTGTTCGAACGGGAAATCACATAATTCCCCTTTGGCTAACATGCCCTTCAAACCAAGAGTTCGATTTTTAAAATTTGGCTTCAACTTACTTAGAAAATCTGCATTTCCGGCATATACCATTATGTACAAAATACTGCCACCTACACTTCTGACAGGATACGCTTCATTGTGATGTCTGGTGGGGCAGTTTAAGTATTTATAATTCGCAGTTGATCATCCAATATATATGAGTTACAAAATAAGGTGCATAACGCTGTGAGCTGTCCGTTTGTATCGAGTGGACTTTTGTCCAATAGTCATGTAAACATGTCATAACTACTTTTGATTAGTCCTGGATATGACCGACTTAAATGGATTATCAATAAACCACTCTTTGACTGTTCGTCAGTAACGTAACGCATTACTGTGCAGGTTTAATTTAATCGGGGATTTTGACTTGACTCAGAAATCCCACTTACGAGGTTATCGATTGAGGTTAGTAGGCAGTAATTGCCTTCTGTCTTGACGACTGAACAACCTAACCAACGAGCATAAGCAAATATGACCAAGGGTCTTCATACGATAATCCCCTCTTATCCAGTACATGGTAAATGACACAGTGGTCAGCACGGTCGTCTCATAAAATTGTGGATGAGTCCTCACACCGGCCGTGTCAAGGAGGTGCGATGCTGATAAATTCTATCAAGGGTAACACCAGCGTCTAATGATCCTCTTCGAAAGCGGCAAGGTGAAAAGTTGATTCAAGTGCGAAACTACTGATCGAGATCACTGATCTCATTAAACCTGCAAGGTGATATTCTTTAGATTACTGATAAGTAGTCGGGAATTTGGTTTATTTTCAAGTTGATCATCACTCACATTTGATCGCAGCGTTCGCATTCAGATAGACTTTCCAGCCAGCCTCTTTCGAAAAGAAGCACTAGACTCGAGTTTCGCTCTCATTAGAGCTCGTCAGTGGTGCATTTCCTTGCCACGCATTGCAGGTTTAATGAGATCAGTGATCTTGACCTGTCTTAGAAGTCCTAATCGCGGGGTTATCGATTGGAGTTAACAGGAGAGTTACTCTGTCTCCACTCGAGACGTTTACGTTTTCAGACGAGCAACACTTCATTACTCGCCATTTGTTCAAGTTTACAATTACGTAACAATAAATTGAACGATGTGACCGGACCGGTTCCATAGACGGCTGATGACGAATGAAACCGAATGCTTCGAGTTTACCACAATCGACAGAATGATATTTTTTAGAATTTGTCAGTTTTTAGGCCTCGAAACTGCCCTGGTTAACCCCACATTTTGTTAGCCTGTCACTTACCACTGCTGAAACTGGTACTTGACTACAGTTTGATTTGATCGACCACATTAAGCTGTTTATCACTTTAACGATTCCTTTGTAAAATTGTGATGTAATTTGTGATCGATAAATGAAGACCACACTGTTTGTTACACTGTCTTTTTCAGTTCTTAGGTAGTCTGGCGGATTTTCAACTCAGGGATTTGAGTTTCAGCCGGTTTCGTTCTAGCACCAGAATTAGCACTACTCGACAGACGATCTGTCAAATGGGCTACGAAGCAAGGCATGGAACACGGAAATGTTGCGATTGAAGTAGGATCGGTAAAATCATTAGTTCCGGTATGGTCCTCCGTTACTCTGCATTGCAGTTAACGGCAACCTAGAAATATGAACTTTCGTGCGTCAATGCAAAAAGTGATCTGTTCTGTTTACGCAAACGTCACTGCATCCGATCAAATAAGTAACAGACAGACTGGTTGATCGAATGTGTGTAAATGATACGGACAACCAACATTCTATTGCTTAACGGAACACTATATGCATACATTACAATGCCGATTTAAGTCAGTGACTAGGGTGGCTGGTTAAACAATCGCCTTGGGGGTAGAGCTGAAGAAATGTGTTCATCGCCTCTGCAGTAGAGCCTGCCAACTTCAGTACTCTCTTTCCGTTGTGAATGTTCATGAACTTTCGCGACGACCATTATCCATTAAATTCTTTCTAGCAATCCTCTCTTCTTATGATTGCTTTGTTATGCACATGTTTCTGGCTCTGTGAAAGATGGTTTCCTTAAACCCCACTCGTGACCAATCAGCAAAGGGTAGGAAAAATACAACTCCCGCAAGATCGGCATTGGTTTTTCAACAAACGGACAGCTGTAACATTCCGTCCTGACATCTGGTAGTAAAAATGTTTGAGACTGGAGGACAAATCCTGACTTTTATCTCATGCGATAAGACAAGGTTTTTTCCAATGTAGTTCAAATCATTATAAAATGAAGTGAAAACATACTGGTCAGAAGAAAATTAGAATATCTACGTGAAGTTTGTGGACTGCGAATTCAGATATTTTGCCACGAACTTGTCTTTTAGGCATTCTAAAGAATACGTGAATCAACACTGGCTATCTCCAACTTCATCGTCGACCTCTTCAACAAATGTGGAATTCAAGAAAACCAAGTGAATTGCACAAAATTTGCCAGATGTATACAAAGAAATCATGTCATATTTTGTTTAAACAACTTCAAATCACTTAATTAAATTGTTCTCTTCTTTCATTAAGCCTTAAAGAGGAATCATAAAAGAAGACGTATCCAGAAACAGCCAGCTGTTAGAATTAATTTCAGCTCTTCACAGCTGGAAACATCGTCCCGACCAACAAGGCAAGCAAACTTCACACAATAAATATGACTCAGTACCTCTGTGTGTTTCACAGTGCCTGATTGTTTGATGCAGATAGAACGCTGTTGTGTATGACCTGATTGAAAGTCAACGAAATGCGTTTGATTTCACCGATTCCAGACCTGACAGATTCTATGGGCCACATCTGGGACAAAGTTAATTGACAGCCAAATTAGTTCATGTGGGTCTTATACGATGATTTGGAAGCAAGAGTTTGCACTACTAGAAACGCATTTACGATAACAAACTAACAGATAACCGAATAATTTATGTGGTTCAGTTTGCCGTATTAAATCACAGACAGTTCTTTTTTTGCCTGAATAACTGAGGTCATCGTTGAGGGATATCAGTTAGAGCGGGTAGCCAGTAAAACAGCACGGAAAACATCTCAACAATGTCGAAGTATTAGTTCCGCACAACCCCAAACAAAAGAGACAAGAAGAGTATCCTGCTCTCGTTTTGATTCCGAACCTCAACGCTTGCTTCCATTATGTGCATAATGGTCGATTAGACAAAAACTAATCTGTTCTGACTATAAAATGATCGTTAATTCGACAGTAAAATTCTAGAACTCAAAAACTTCGTGAATCAGCTTACTTCAGCTACCCACCATCTGGATCAGCCTGAAATTATGAGTCATCTTGTCTCAGACATATACTTGGTGAACAAGATGCCAAATTTCGCGAAATATGATGCGTATATTGAGGCATTGTCATATGGATTCACTGAACCTCACAGCACATACGATGTGTCAACCAACAATGGAAAATCAATACGTACAGGAAGTAATTGCTATGTTTAACTGTTCTGGTTGTTCAGTTTGAACAGGATTGTTCAAAGTATTTCACAATCATCAATAATAGTCTCCGTGACGAACCCTCTTGTGCAGCGCAGATTATCGTTTCAAAGGTTTCTCCAGCATAATTCCTACACATCAGGGCCATTCAAATTGACCACTTTTTTCTCATTACCAACATTCCCGTATACCCGCTAATCTAACCACATAACTGTCGTCTTTATATAATCTTTGTGTCAACCATAAGCATTAATTCTAACCCCGAAGTATTTGCCGTTATACTCAAACTTGAAGCTAACTGTAATCAGAAGTATTCAGTGTTATTCCCATCAACTGACGGAGCTCTCGAGAAACGACTGACAGCACATATTACCTACTACTATCTTACATTCTCAAACACATCCGTTCCAAACGAAAATCAGACTTTTCTGGACTCACTAAACGTCACATCCAGTGTAAGAAGGGTATCAAAAATAGCCCAGCAGTCGTGTCTGATTGGAATCAAAATGACTGTCCATCCACTCTGGATCATGGTTCCATCAACGAAACATCCACAACCTGACATGTATTAGGCCTTCCGCTAACATCTGATGATGCCACCTGATGGTCGTTCTAAAATGTGTCTGATTTATTCGCCGCATACACATGCTCTTGGTTGATAAACAAAATATTCAGCCAGAAGTAGTCTTACAACTTTGCTGTCAACACTTTTACGAGAACATACCAGGAATAGATATAACTCGAAGAGTTTCTAGTTAAGTAACATAAAATATGTGCATATTATGAAACACTTTCGTGTTGCTTTTACAGAGCTTCCGGTGGTCATATGGCTTTGTTCCGAGGTGTACTTGCATGATAGACCAACACAACTAATTGTATATAAGTAGTTGGTACACCGAAACTTGTATAAAGTAAGGAATGCATTGAAATAAGATTCCTACTATCCATGAATAAGCGTCCCCTACCGGGATGAAAAGGCCTGTGTAGTTCTCTATGGCTAACGGGATTAGTATCAGGTTGACACTCGTGAACATTAGTGATATAGACGGACAATCAGATAGGTCACGCCATCTATGATCACTCAGATTTTGACAGAGATGAGATGCACCCTGATCTGGTGTGTTTTGAATTGGTAAAAAAATCATGGAGAGTTTTGGCGCATGGTGTAAGAACTTAACTACTTAAACCGCAACTACCATTTACCTAACAAAAATTGCAATAGAAGGCACTAGATGATTTGTTAAATAATCCTAACAAGTTGTAACGAGTGTACAGATTAAGTACAGTGGATTATTTTGTAAAGAACTGTCGGAAAAATCTATAAAAATGTTGAAATTCTGGGTTTCCGCAGCAATTTTATAACCAACTTCCAAGCGGTTTCTACGGTACAGCAAAACCTGCTGTTGATGTAAGGCATCGATCGGATCAGAAGACCCTTTAACCTACCATACCATTAACATATACGGGATAAGTGAGAGTTCCAGGAGAAATTCACTTGATATTTGCCAGTAAAACACGAAAATCTGACTTACTGCTCTTCCACCTTGATGCATCAGTCTGCACCCCAAGTAGGGTTTCGGCCCATCCACTTCGGGATTCATATCGTCCCAGGTATAACTGCTTTAGTGATCATGCAAAGTCATCCAGCATAAATCTTGAATACTCGTGGACAGTTGTCACTCACTTAGTGACCGGCTTTGAGTGCGAAGGAGTGTAAGTGTGTTTGCTTGTGCGTGGATTTTCGTGGACGGGTTAACTTCGAAATATGCTAACCACGTACGTGTGTGGAAAGGTTAGAATATTAAGTCGGAACGAACAGACATGCAGGCACTTTCTGGCGTTCTGTCACTGTGTCACGTACAAACCAACAAACAAGCAACACCTTAGACAAAACTTTTGTCAAGCCGTGCTCGACGGATTGGTTACGTACATCACCAGTGTGCGTCTTTATCCGAGGACACCAAGTGTACTATTGACATTTCGATGCCAGGAGGTTTAAAGACAGCATAACTCCGATTGGCCATCGAGCGGATTTAGAGTAGGGGCGTAGCAAATCTAGTGTGTAACTTGAATGAACTACAGTCAGATTCATGTGTGATCACTTTTGGTACGGCCTAAAAAGCAACTTCTACAAACACGTTTGCAGCCTAAGGTTTTCAAAACATTGACTGTATTTGACCACGTTGTCTGTAAGTTCAAAAAATGTCATCCGCGCACAAGTTGTACACAGCTCACATTTCGTGATAGCTTGACCATTCATACTGATTTTCCATCTGGTCCATTTCGAAAAGACCAATTATATTCAGGTTTCTGTTCTGTTAATACTGATTGGTAGTGCTGATCCTTGACAGGACAGATGGAACAAACTTTGCGGGAAGAGGACTATAGTGAGGATGAGTGATCACAATAGGCAATTCATGAGAAGTCGGACAGAGGCTGGTACTTGAGCAGTGCAGCGACCATGGGTAAATACATGGAAGTAATATTGGTCACTGTTTTGGCCAGGGATTATTTTTGCGTGCGTTTGCGTGCTTCTGTACAGAGTTTTGAAGTATACACCCTATACGTTGGTCTTCCGAATAGACAATCCTCGTGTCGCTGGTGTTTTCGGCTCACGACATCAGTTTTTACCCTTTGTCACCATCACTTGGACTCATAGGTGACCACTTCAGGTTATGGTTTCAGTAACAATATGTAAGACTTCCGACCAGTTAACTCTGATTAGCCACGTCGTATGTAAGTTAAAATAGACACGCATGAATTGAACACCGGCAATGTTTTATAGGATATTTTTTACTTATAGTTTAGACATCGAAAAACGCATGTTCCTCTCTTGTTAGAGCTAATCCATGGTGTTAATCCTTGGCAATACCCATAGTTTTTCGATGATGCCCTTCTTTAGGAAGCAGCCGTATTGATCAGTTTCTCATTTACCTCAAATTAGACATCAATAACATTTCACATGAAAATGCTGAACCAGGGTTGCTCGTCAGTAGTGTACAGAATTCCCACTCCTCTCAAAAGAAATTAGAATTAGCGTCAACTGAGACTTTAGGAAAGGATGGCTAGAACGTCTTCAAGAATGTGAAAGCTGCTTTCACATTCAATGTGTATCAGCCAACTCCCACACTATACAGTTGTTTCTGTTGAATCAGAAATGTTGTGAACATGGACCAGTCTACTTCAAATGGATCTGTTGGAGGTGATGAAACCCAGTGTGTGTATAGAGTGGGAATTGACCAATCACTGAGTAATAACGAATGTGTTAAAGAAAACGGTCACGGAGTCTGAGATCACAAGGGCCATAATCTTTTTTGGTACAACCGAGTTAGAAGTATGGTTTGAATATGTGATAAAAACCGACACTATATATGTAGTTTCTGGTAAGTTTGTTTTGGGGCAACCTATTGCTACTCGAACATATACAAACATTCAAGGCCGCTTGTCACGTGATCGGAGTAAACAACATAAAGAAACAATCTACTGAAACAGAAGTTCTAATACCGTATCGCTTTTGCATAGTGCACACGGACTGCGGACATTTTCTAATATGTATCTGATAGGAACATGTTCAAGGCATGCTCTTGGTAATCGAAAGCATTCCCTGCAACCATGCCTATTGCTTCTGATGAATAGTGAGAGGTTGAATTGTTAGATGTAATTAGCGTCTACGTAAAGGAGCTGGCAAATTCAACCCTACTGGAAGGTGCAGCTCGTTGACATGCCAACTGTAACTTACATGCCATTGACTGTATCTTCCACAAGTACGATGAGCAGCAACCCTAATCTTACTCCAGTAAGTTCATGTGGGGTTTGATCATGCCAAGACTGCGACCAACCTTGTTGCCTCACGTGTATGGGGACTCAGGCAAACCCCGAAACCAGTGCTGGCTTTTGGAATAAAGTATCCTGAACGCTACTTTGAAGACGAGAACTGTAGTTAAGTGGGAACTTCCTTCATGTTGCACCTAATGGATATAGATGACAGTCTCTGTTTCTAATGTTTTTCCTCGACTGGTTTCCCGGCACACAGAGAACCACTGCTTGAGTTATGTCGGACAAGATTCTGAACGAAACAGTTTAACACTGAAGGTAGCGGGAGGTTCGTCAACAGAACTGGTAACATGGTCAGGTCAGTGTAGTACACGTTTTCACCACAGAACAGCTGTACCAAGTAGTCTAGAAAACCACTTGCAGTAGTTTCCGATAAATGATATAGCAGGAACCAAAAATTTATTTGTTGTTCAAAACCACTCAACAAAGCTAACCCTGTTTAACTGAAAGTCTGAAAAACAACACTGATTCAGAATTGCGCTAAACATATCATACGATGTGCTATCATATAGCTGGTAAGATCACTCACACAGTGTTTAATTTCATCAGTTGGATCAGGGCCTTGGGAGCTGAGCATGAAAGATTATACTACAGGATACAAAATGGTCTGCTCATAACTGATATCTTTGCTGTGAGGAAAGAATCAGAGGTGATGTGAAATGACTCTCACATTGCACAGACTACAGTGACGTGGTGATGCCCGTTGTTGGCCTTTCAGGTATTGTATAAGACAATCAGTAGACTGACACCTCACAAGTTACTGTAGGCTTAAAATAAAATCGCTTCCAGCAGGCAATTACACAATGACTCTGTAGACGTGAAATGAGCCCTTGCAGTAAAGCCATGGTTCGTGCGTATTTCTACATTTGATCGTTAACGCCTTAAAAGTACTTTCCGATTACGTGAGTAGGCGTACGGTGGTTAGTTGGTTGTCCCGCTTTTTGTCGTTTAACTGAGACTGTTTAAGTATGATTTATTCGTCAACTGCTTGGGCCATCTGTCAGACTTGACAGTTTTGCGGACTAGGTCGTTTATTGGAAACAGTTACTATGACGGTAATGCTTTGTTGTTCATATTTATCATTAAAAGAGTGCCTTTTCATAATCACTAACCTTGTTCGCTTGATCCAGGTTCTACGTCATCAGCTTAGTAGCTTATCGAAAGCCCAGTCGAACGGATTAAAAAGTCGATCGTACCTTTTTAAGTATGGCTAGCGCACAACTTGTGGGGTGACCAAGTGTGTGAGAATGTATGTTAAATAACGAGCTACACCAATAAGCGTTACTATTCGCATGCGTTCTTCACACATTCCCTTCGCATGATCTTGAAAATTCAAGATTACTTTCGTTCTGTAAAACATGTGGTAACTCTACGTTGTCTGGCTTTGAGAACGTATACGTGATGCTCACCATAACTTGGGTGAATTACTACGTTCATTAGATGAGGAAAAACGGAAAGAACTTCCGAACAACTCCTAAAAAGAAACTTTTCCATTCACTGCTCTCTGAAAGTTCTCAAAACCGACTACTCCATGATTCCAGTATTAAGCCAACCTGCTAGAGGGAAACAGTATTAAAGTAAAGTGTACACGTTTCTTCTCCGACGAGAAACTGTAGAACTTTGATATCTAAATTCTTCCGGGTGGCTACCTAAACTATGGTGATCAAACTATGCAACAAATTACGCGAGATGAAAACTAACTGAAAATGCTCGTAGAGGTTTAACGTTTGATTTGATGTCCTTCCAACCCCGTAGATGTACAGCTGTTGCATAGACTAACAGTGTTTTGAGCATGTCAAACTGTGGAAGGCTTTCAGGTCAGTTCTTTATACATGAGATCCAGAATAAAAGCAAATTACCGATAGCATTGCCCCTGCAGTCAATGTTGTATTGTTCACAACAGTAGAAACTAGCTTGACAACAGTTACAAAGAAAGGGTCTAACTGTGACTTCTGTAAACGTTTTCAAACTTACGGTCTAAACGGAAGTGTCAACAGATAGACCAGAAGTATAGAACGGAAACTTTGATGAGGCAGAATATGAGTTGAGTTAAAACGTTCCAGGAGGTATAAAGTGAATGTTGTTTGAACTTCCAACAGATTTCATTGGAGACCATTCGCTCTACGTTACGCCATCTTAGGACTAATGAAAATTACTTTGTACTTGGTGTTCCTTTTGATGAAACAAATTGGATTATCACCTAATGAGCAGTGAGTGCCACTAGAGTGTTCGTCGCCGCGCAACAATGTCAAATATTTAGCTGAGATGGTGCGGTAACTATAGTGTACCCATACGTACTACATTTTTACAATAAGCCAAATCATACGACACAAAATATAGTGCAGTGTTCCCCGAAAGCCCACTCAAGAAACTGAGTATGGCAGACTCTTGCTGAAGGACGAACTTCCGGTTAAACAGCCTTATAATTCACGTGTGTGAAAAAGACAGGGACACAAACCGAAGGGGTTATGAGGAAAGAATGATCTAAGTTGAAAGAATCAGCCTATATAACGTTTCATAATATTCCAGTATATCTAAGTCTGTTTGGTATTCTTTGCCCAACTGCGCACCATTTCATCGGTTTAAACATTAGGGATGGGTGAATTCTCCAACGCTCTAGTACGTAACTCACTGCTTTTCCTCCCTTGTTTCGTAATGTTGGACTCAGTGAAGCCTTTGATTCATGCTGCTCCTCTGGCATGTTCACGATTACCTCTCAGCGTGTGTACAGTTCAACTAAACAAGAAGTACTGGGCCCCAGTTCAACTATCAAACATGTATGCGTAGATTTCCAATGCTGACGAATGATTTATAGAACTCTGCAATTCACGCGAGCCAATGAGTAATCGGCTCGGGCTCACATATGTGACTGTAATCAGTCAATCAGACACTCACATAAACACACTCACGATTGTGTTCCTGTGAAAATCAGGAGTTCGGCTCAAATACAATCGTTACATGCCTCTCAACTGCTGTACTGAAGTATTCAATAAGGTGACAGATTCCAAGTGGGTTACGCGTACATCTAAACAGGAAATTGTACAGTGTGTGTGTGTTAGTTCACGGCTATGTGTGAATCTTAGGTGATACACTACTTTAAAAGAGGTCCGATCGATCTGGTTGTCAACAAGTGCTGAAAAGCTGTCGAGTAAGGCCAACGAACAATATGTGTGCTTACAAAAGTCGGTTGCTGAAAAATAAGGATCCTGTCTCCATGAGTCACAGAGCCACTTTGATCGAATGCCTCACAGATTTTGTTAAACCTTCAAATGGGGCAAAAATAATGATGATACCCCTTAAATAACTAGCCTGCTTCATTGATCACAGTCACCCAAGGAAAGTTTGTTCTTACGTCTTATGGACTGACAAATAATGACCTGGATGTATTTGGACGGACAACTAATATGATCCCCTTCAAATTTTTGTTGTAATTCGGTATCTGCAATGGTTTAGTTTTCCACAGTCCACCCGATAGTCACAAGTACTATCGGTCACAGTCACATTTGACAGTGGTTGGATAAATCGTATCAAGTTATTAGGATTGAGAAATTGTTTGAGTATACGGTAATTTAACTTTGGGTTCGAACCACAACCTGGACCTATTCATTTGCTCCATATAAACATGTAAGGATCTGGTCGATTGCTATTAGCTTCCCTGGACACTCCACTTTCTCCTGTGTACCAAATCATAATGGTTGGTAAATTCTGTAAGACGTTTATAAGGTTACAGGCCGAATGTACACCTGTACTCATGGTTGGATATTTAGTGATATACTTCTTACCTGGGAGTGTTCTAACAAAAAGCGGGTTCAGATTGTACAGGAATTCTTGTTCGAGAAGAATTGGAAGAGCTCGGGGATAAAAGCACCGTCGGGCACTTGAATTCTCATCTAGTACTGGGACGTCCAGTTGAGGAGTTTATTGCTCTATTTCATTTCTAACAAATATGGACCTGATCGAAACACACCACTCAACAGACATTTTGAATCACAACAAAATTTGTGTATTCTTATATCACCCTCAGCTCGGTTTGCAGTTTTAACAAATGGTTGGGCATATTAAATATGGCCTCAATGAATTAGCCCTTCCATTTTCTCCGTATTAAACCACATAAATTGTGCCATTTTCAATTTAACAATCTTATTATAATCTAGCGATCATTCACAACCAACCGTAACCATGATCAACCCCATTCACAAAGTGATGTTGTGAATGACTATTTCAAAGCCAACGCCCACAGTTAACACTGAGTCACTCGCTCATTGGTTACTGAGGCAAGGTCTATCGTCGTCTGGTTGGCGTTATTTGATTGGTTAAACCACAATTTTGAATAATCTGTTAACCATATCAGCCACAGACTGGCAGTCTGTGGGAAGCGAAATTTAGCGATAGCGATTGGTTGCCAATGTACAATACAGATTTCTTTTCTATAATATCGCAGAGCAGCAATACTGTGTAATGTCAACACGGTATTTATAACGAAATTAATGAAATTAATTGTAAAATGTACCACATGCATATAACATGTAGAGTGCATTCGAAATGCTATGCCACTTGCTCGATGTATATGTGCACATAATAATATAATAAATTTACGGGATCAATAACTTCGTTTAATTAATAAAACTTACACGGACTTGTTGGAGTCAACGGATAGCCACATACTACTTCCTAAATCATCATTTCGGCTAACATATCAAAACGGCGTGGTCCAGACAAAGGATAGTTATTCACATAACACGTAATATGTAACCTCTACAAACGTGAAAGTAGAACAAATAAAGATCGTTTCGTGCAGAAATGTCTGTGAAAGAACTGGGAAGACGTGACTGTGTGTGCACGCCAGTTAGGTGTTCGCTGAGAAACCAAAGCCCAAATTATACCTCAAAACTCAATAAACCATAAACGACATCACATACACAAAAACGGGTATAACAAGACCAGAGGTAAAAACTTTCAGGTTGTTGAGTAACGTTATATTCCAGCTGCGAATACCGTCACAATAACGTGCATTGTTTTGTTTTCCCAATTTACGGTGCAAGTGTCTACAAAGTAAGCGCAAAATGAAACGGTGAACCAGAAAATGGTACAGCTATGATGAGCTTAAATTGACGCAATTCATTACATAATTTTTTCACTGGTTACAACTGCATAGACGTAGGTGTGCATTACAGTACTGCTTTCTGTGCTTGTTGTTAACGAACTGAACGAAACCTTGCATTCGAACTAGTACGTGGTGCTCTGGTTTTCGGATAAAGCAGTTGGACTAGTCGAACTAATCCACTTGTTATGACTCAGTACTTCAAACTCTGTCCAACAATGATCAGTTGATGTATTCAAGCAAGTAGACAGTCGAGCAACTCCTCTCCCCAGGATACCATATGCTACGCGAATGGTATTGATTTTTATTAAATATTCACATTCACCGGTTCCGTAAACCCCACATAGGATGCACGTCTTCTAGATATTGTTTACGGTGCAAGGAGAAAGATCTACCAACTTCACAACGGTCACCCCCGAGTGACCACCATTAGACCGATTCTGCTAATTGGTCAACCAGTTTTACGTGAAAAATACGACTGTAGCCGGAACGTTTTCTTTAGCCGAGAAAACAATGAAGGCGAAACACTGATACCCCCAAAAGCTGTTGAGCTCGATTTTTGAGTTGTTAATCATACGGTAATTATAACATAATGACCGCTTGGTCCAACGAAGAAAATAAGCCTCTCCCTCTTTTTCTCAGATTTACTTATAATACTGAATAGCCGAGGATGTTGTTTGTTACAGGTTCGACATTGCCTACATCTGATTACGGGTTTGGGATTAGGATAAATCTGGACTATTTCGACTCAGCCTGGGCCTCCTATTCGTGGGTTTATTGATTGCGGATAATGTGGTACTTACTGTTTTTCTCGTTTCTGGAAAATTGAGAAATTCAAATGAGATCCGTCGGCGAATTTATTTTACTACGTGAACTTGATTTTGTTGGTAGTGGAATTAAGGAAAAAGTCTAGCGAACATGAGAATCGAAATTAAACTTGAAGTCTAGGTAGGCAGTTCTGCAGTAGTAATGGTTCCCAAACGTTTTCATTCTACCATCCCGTTGATCTCTTGACGTCTAAACATATGAACACTACATAACCACTGAAACCAGAGCAGTGACAGTTAAACTATAGCTAGACTAACAGATGGGTTGCGTATGGTAAAACTATATCCATTTACCAGCGTCATGTTCAGTATCATTTAAAATAACTGTTAATTCCCCACTTACGGAAATGTGAAACGTATTTTTGTAACCTTCTTGTCCTTCGGTCTCAAAATACTACACACAACTTTCCACACATTGCCCACCGATGTACGTAACATTGATGACCTCTGGTGGAGAAAAAACCAACCACCCCTTTTCAAAATACGACTGGCTAGGAAGCAAACTATTTGGATGCAAATTTTGTCCTTAAATGTTTAACATTGAATTTTTAATCGCCAAAAATGAGGTCACCAGAAAACCAACCGCAATAGATCTATTAAATGGATGCAGTTGAGTTCAGCTAATTTAATGCCAACCTTCGGCTGGCTGACCAAGAGATTGGCTTTTTAACTGTCAGGCGTTCCTTTGACGTGACTCCACTCTGACAGGATGTGTACGAGAATATTGTGTTAACATCAGTGAAGTAAGTTACTAACACCCTATAGTTTAGTTGGAGCTCGTTGAACTCTCTCACCCATCTTTACTGCTTGATACGGATTTTGACAAATCCATTCAGCTTTCGTCTTTTTAATTTCTCTTGAAGTAGGCGAGATGCTACGGTAAGTTATAATCACATGTGAGTATGATAGTATAGAGATGCTTTCAGGCAGTAGGGTTGGAGACTTAAAGTATGCATACAACATTATTGTAATCTGCGCTCGTTGACAGATTGTCAGTTATGTCCTTGACAGACGAAATGCCTGGATTAACTAATATGGTATGACCTTTACTTAGTTCTAGTGTAAGGTTTTGTTGCAAGAGTAGCTGGACCGTACACGTGCTCCCTTCTGTTACATTGAACAGTTACTGGCCGATAAACGAACATTATTGAGGCTGGTGGAATATCTAATAAGATAACCAATGTCATGACTACTGTTCATATGGCGCTGGACAACGTATCCCATCTGTGCAGTTGACAGAAGCTGTAAGAACACAATTATTGCATCTATGTGGATCTCAGTTGATTCACAGAGTTAACGCCATGTGATGGGTACTCCTTTTTAACTGTGAGAAGGATCCACAAACGTCAACTTACCGCTTTCAGGTTTGTAGTAAGCCAGGCTAAAGACAGCAATCTAGTAATCACCGTACGAATTGGGTTTGGGACCTGTAAGCTCTAACGTCGAATTTCGACCCCATAATGTAGTTCTTGTTTTCTAGCTGAGGTTCTATAGAAGTTAGTGTTGCGAATATTTCTGTCACGATTTTATTCCATTTTCTTCTACCAAACTTATTCTACCAAACTCACTTAAGCTAAAACTTTCCTGACTGACCGTGATCCATGTTAACAATCAGTACTCACATAATTAACATATGGAGGGGACTTCACTCAAAACATGTTTTCAGAACAAAATGAATGAAAACTACATTTCTGGTGCTACTGACAAACGAATAGTGTGTGTTACGCGTTATCTGTATCAGACCATTGCCAACAACCGTTTAACTGGATGGTTAAATGCTAAAGATATACACCACTGAAATCGGCCGTTCACTTCGAGGTTTTCCGATGTTTAAAACTTATGTTTTATATAAATGTAATGTTATTCATAGTGTTATCGGAGTTAGTGCGATCAATACCCTATCCTTTGAACCCACATTTCGAGTACCTCATGTTGTGCTCATGTTAATTCGGTCATTTCAATGCTAGTTTTGCAAGTTATCTTATCTAGTTGCTACCAAAACCTATGTATCTAGTTGGGTTTTCCGAGAACACTTTTCCCGGTAACATCTTGGATCCACTTTGGAAGAGTCGTGTTAGTAATATTCTGGAAGGTCTTGACTGAGATGATATTATGTCGAATATACACTGGAATTATTTATCACAGTTTTCTGATTAGACAGTAGAAACAAGAGTGATCTAGTACCACTGGCTACTGATAACGTAATACAATATGATCCGCATTTTGCATCAAAGGACGTGTCATAAACTATGCACAGTACGCGGTTTCTGTGTGTGTCACATACGGTTCAAAATTTTGTGAAGTCAATATTGTTGTCTATAAAATGTCTTAAATAAGCACTACTGGTGGTTTTGGTGAGAACAAAAACCAATGTTGTGTAACAGGCAGTTTCGTTGTGAGTAGTATACTACTCACAAGTAGCGTATTACCCACAGACGACATTCAGGAACAAAAGGACAAGCCCCGAACACGACGGACAAGAATGGAATATCGAAACAGTGTGTACATGCTGTTTGAGAACTTTCACCAACGTGAATGACAAGTTACTGTCACCCAAAGTATGTGAGTGCATGTCTGTCGTGCAAATGAGTGTACACGTTTGTGGTTTAGTTTTTGACATGACCTATACGGAAGTTTGCGCAACAAATCAACTTGCTGTCCGAGCGTCTTTTGCGGACGGAACACCAAGTCTTTAGTTTTGTTTCCGTTATCGAGTTTTCCTTTATCATCCTTCTCTGAATAATGACTACAGCGCTTTGGCAAGTTTCTAACACTATCGTCTAAAGGATGTAACGTTGACCACCTGAGAAATAACCGCTCTTTAGCGGAACTTGATCTCCGCTTGCGGAACAACATTTCCAACCTACAAGTTTGGATGTTTTGGTGTCTAAACATTTGGTTCCATTAATTTTCAGGGTGACCTATCAGGAATAAAGTATCCTACCTTCCTCACTAGGACGGCTATCCCCAATACAAGAGAATGTTGTAAGTTAATAAGCAATACTGTGTTATCCAACAGTAGCCTGTAAAACCGAGCCTCATGGCAGGTGTGTAATCTGAAGATAAAACCTTGAGTCAGGAAACGGAAACGACTGTGTGGATTCCTATGCTTTTTTTGGCTAAAAATCATGGGAAATGACATTGTTTGTAAACATACACAAAAAGTCACTAGTCGGGGTTTTACAAACAATGCCTACTGTGAACAGTTGTCATTCACGAACCCCGAGATATGGAGATGAACCACCGAATGACTCTATCCGTTTTTTTGCAGCACTCAGTTCTGTCCAATGTCAGCCACTTTTCCCATCAGCTTTTTTATCCTTATTGCCTGTTTTAAACAGTTGTATTCAAGCACAGTCATAAGGCTGGTTCTCTTAACGTATTCGGGTCGGAACGACTGATCGATTAACAACTTGAGCCTCACCACTGTAGTAAATTCTTCTCACCCTTCACGACCGAGCTTCGTAAATAAACGGGTTAACTATCCATTGGACAGGGATGGCACTTCTGGACTTGTTACCATGACCCAGCCATTGATTCATATGTGTTCTCACGTTAACGTACTAAGCATTAGGTGAACGTAAGATCGGTTGGCTGAACGTATAGCATTGAGTGGTAATCTTGCTGGAAAAGAAGAGTTACCAATTATTGCGTTAGCAGTCTTCGAGAAAGTGGTCATACAGTGTCTAGGATTGATTGGTCACAATGGGTACATTCTTCTTCCAGGTGAGCGTGTAAGTTCTCTTCAATTACTGTATGAGTATTGGAGTACTGCAAAAAGGCTGTCGGTTTACAATGATGAAAAGAGTTCCTGGATTATCATCACAAGCTAGAAACACTGCGTGCAAACTAACCAGTGATGTTTATTGACTTAAAAACGGTATTTATTGATTTTGATGGAATTTAAGAGACTGAAGACTGGTGTGACTGGAAAGTTTTGCACTATCCCTTGAACTACTAAATAAACCGATAAGTAGCTCAATAATTGTGTTAACTTACAAGTGAACCAGCTATGAAAAGACGATATTTAATCTACAGCGAAGCGGCTAGAGCATTTGCAACCTCTGGGCATTCGACTGTTACAGTTATTTCGAATTCAGTCGAAACCCACACTTTTCACATTGGGGTTCCTTCTGATTAAACACAGCAGCTACGCTGCTTAATGACTTCAGTGCTCAGCAATGGAATCGATAGATTACTGATCAAAGTGGATATCAGTATAGTAGGAGGTAATTAAAAGCGTTACAGAACTCTCTGTTCCAATTTTGCTTCTTTCCACCAAACTAAGGTTCACTTCTCTAACCTAAAGGCCAACACACCATTGTTCAGCTTGCCCACTTAGCATTTCAAACAATTCGTGAACATTCTGTCCTCGTGGCATCTAATCCGCTGAATATTGATCATTTCACTAAGGCGTCAGCGTTCGTAAGTTTCACATAATTATTGGAAGTTTTGTAAAGAACCAAAAGTCCATTCATCACCACTACACTGTAAATATGTATTCCAAATTCTGAGTTTGCTAATTTTGAACGAGGTTGTTTGATGAGAGGACCCCCTGGACCGCGAAACACTCGATCAGAATATGGTGCTCATGTGGGTGAAAATTCCTTCGAGAACAGTGACAAAGGAATTTATACTTCAACGATTCGAATAGACAAATGAGTTCATTAGAAGTCAAAGGTGATTTTGGCGAACAGTCTGTTTTCGGTTATTCATCATCGGGCCAATTACATAACATTTCGTATCATTATGGTTGCTGGGCGAGAAAAAATCAAGAGCAATTAGTCACATATCTACGTCAAACGGTTGTGAATTGGAGGACAATTAGTTCTTTCTAACAATGCCATGAAGATATGTGCTAATAATCGGCCTAACGGCACGCAGAATGTACAGTTCCAGATTGATGGAAAAAGGTACCGTCAGAAGGACGGTGTTGTGATTATTGACAATAGCGATCGCTACAAGAAGTGCATGGACGACATCATCTGTGTGTGTGACGAAATTATGGATCTGAACAGCCCATTCGTGGAGGCGAACAAGGTACATCCTAATCTCAACTTCACACTCGAGGCCGAGAAAGTTGGACAAATATCCTTTCTGGATATGGTACTGAATCGTCGTGCAGATCGTTCACATCAGTGGGCCATTCACAGGAAGCGGACTTAGAACGGACAGTGTACTCACTTTTTCAGTTACGTACTGCTCAGACAGAAGAGAAACCACATTCGTAGTTTGACACACAGAGCTATGAGGATATGTAGTGATGACATGATTGGAACGGAAATGTTTTTTTACAGCGGATGTTCACGGAGAACGCCTATCTTGTAAGCTTCGTGGACAAACATATGGAACTGACAGAACCAAAAGCTAGGCTCCTATTTGCTGAAAAGAAGTCGGTTTACATGATGCTAGACTAAAACGACGAGGCCTTGGCCGAATTGGTGGCTCGTAGAATACGTACCACAATTGAAATGGTCTATAATGCGGCACAACTGCGAATCACATTCAGATCAAACCCGGTACAACTCAAAGATACGTTGCCCAAATGTGTGACTTCATTTTGTGTTTACTCCTTCACATGCTCCTGTGGATCAAGTTACGTCGGTCACACAACCAGGCGCTTTTCTTAGAGGATACGTGGACACCACCTCAATTGGCTAGCTAAGGGCGAGGTGAATTCCATTTCGAGTGCAATTCTGGCATACCTTGTAGACACAGGGCACCAAATCTCTCCGGAAGTGGCTTTCCAGCCCATTTACCGCCTACCCAGCCGTCAATTTAGAGGAGTCAGATTTCGTATTCTGGCCACCGCGGAAGCGATCGGAATTCGGCTGCGCAATCCACAGTTGTGCGCCCAGAAGAAATGTGTTCAGGCCATACGGTTACCATGGCCCACAGTACCTATTTGACAACTCCAGAGATCAATTTAGTCACCCAATTTTCCTCCAGTTCACAACCGTTTGACCTAACTATGTGACTAATTGCTCTTGATTTTCTCTCGCTTGGCAACCATGATGATATGAAATGTTGTGTAATTGGCCCGATGGTGAATAATCGAAAACAGACTGTTCGCCAAAATCACCTTTGACCTCTAATTCGTACTCCATGCATTTTTCGCAGTAGATGCAAAAAACCGGATTCAGACGTGAAACATCGACCGAAAATAATACGTTTTTATGAGTGTTTGGATACTGGAATTATCTGTTAAGCTTTGTCAGCATTTATCCGGTGCAGTCTCTGTGATAAAGAGCCCACCAAGAGGGTGGTTGAATGGGAACGCCGTAGTGTCTGTCCGTTTTCTCCCATCAACACTAAAATGCACAGGATCCATCAAATCTGCCGATTGTTGCTTAGTACCTCAAACCGTGTCTCAGTCTACTGTGAAGAACTGAACACCATTCAAAGTATCTTCTCATCGGAATCAAGGGTGACTTTCCGGCCCTCGAGTTACACATACCGCAGGTAACATCACAGTGAATATGACTGGATGATAATAGCCAGACATTCAACCACAAGCTTGTGTGAGTGACCTTCAGTTTTCAGCATGTTGTGAAATGAAAGCAAACAGACTCACTGTATCTACTTCGACCAACAACTCCATGGTGAGGACATCTTCTTTAAGTTGAAACTGCTGACTTCATTGAATCAACTGAGCGTTGTTCAAATTACTGATCGCGCTTTAGGAACTTACATTAATACGAACATATCGCCGAAAATTGATCGCGGGTTTAGCGCTCCATCAAACTTTCCGTCTGGCCCATTTCGTACTCGAATTCAGTCGTATGGACAACACTTTTCTTCTTATAGAGACCAAATGACTTAGTGTCATTTACTCCAAATACTGTCTACCGGGAAAGTCTCGAAATGTGCACTAAATTTACTCCTCCTCACAGACCTGCACTCCACCACTCCCTACTATGGAAACATTTATATTCATTTGTACTTCTTTAGCTTCCGGGTCATTTACAGTTTGGCTTTTGTGTGTGAAAGCAACCCCGTTATCTGAAAAGATCTGTGCTAATAATTGGTCATTCAGATCAGTTCACAAAAACGGGTACTAACTTGACGAACTGGACGAAGAAAAAGACACTTAACTAGACAAACTCGCACGTCTAGAATTACGAAGGGGCTGTCACATGAAGAATTTCGGAACACAGAATTGGGGTCAGTGATTGAAAGCGATGACAACCGACAACATGTATAGGTCAACAGCTGTCATGGTCTGACGGGGCATACAACTCATAAGAGGGCGTCTACTACTGGGTTCAAAACGTCTGTTCTTTGCTGGGATCACGTGGGTGTTCTGTTGTTGACATAAGGCAGTTACGGAGGTTCCTCCGCCCTCGCAGAAAACGTTCCTATTTGAAAAACGGTTCCCCACAGAGCACTGAGATGACTGTCAATGATGTCTGAATGATAGATCCTGCAACCAACTGATTTATACCAACTGTTGAATATCTAACGGGCTTCTTGTTACAGCAACTTCTACGTGACCCCCCAAATTCTGAGGCAGATGAGACTAAATGACGGAAGCTGTCTTCCATAAAGCTGAGGTATTCTGGTTCACAGCTGTCATGTTCACAAAGTGCTACTGTCTACAGGTGTCCAGTTATGATCGTTGTCTACTTGAGGCGAAAGTATTCAAAACCCTCACTCTGTGCTCAGCAGTGACGTTGGTGGATTTCAGCCTGAAATGTTTGAGAAATCCTGCCGGAGCAGTTGATCCCCTGGATCATTTGATGGATTCTATGTGACAGTGGAACTGGTGGGTAACAGACCCCAAATGTGCAATTTCAGAGCTGTTGGAGTGGCTTTGTAGCTCAGCTGTTAGTGCGTGTTGAGGCATGCTGTATTTGTTGCTAGTTTGAATCTGGCCGAAACCCCGATTTTCACAATTGTGTCTCAACTAAAATAATAAATCTGCCACACTACTTATTAGTAATGTGGGTGTATAATGTTTTCGTTGAAAATTTCATGCTAAATTGAGCCGGTCTTGCAGTGTGTGTATCAACAGAGGTCCTTTAAACGCACAAACAATACACACCTCATTCCGTAAAATGTTTTCCGAAATTCTAACTCTGTTTGTAGTCCAATTATAAGCAAAACTCACCATCTTTTGTGTTATCCCAGTAACAAGAGCTGGCGTTGTACAATCCACCCCCATTCTTTTGTGCAATAGTGCAGTTCACTGGTAGAAAGCAAGAAGAAAGAAAATAGCAGTCGGTAACAAGTCGTGACATGTTACAACTCTATAAACAAGTGTATCCATCAGGTTGAGATCGATAACTGTCAATTTTCGAACTCAGCTATTGTGATTTCGTGTTCAGCACGTGTTTAGTGGCTTTCTGAAAAAAAGTCTGCTCACACCGAATAGCTGAATTGTTCTCTGATGGATGGTTAACCATTTTTTATAGCAAGTCTAGGTCAAATAATATCATGACACCTAACAAAAGTCGTCCAAGTTTGTAGCTCTGTTGGTTAGTCAAAGAAGTCGGTTATTTGAACATTGTATGAGAATACATCGCTTCAGTAGGTAATGCACATTGACTGTAACGTTTGGACTTAATTTTCTGGTGAGTACTTAGACATCAACTGCTGTGTGGAAATGAGGAAGCCTATCACAGTAAGACTTGACAGCTGGTATTTTCATGAACATCACCGTACCACGTATCCGATCTTTTACACAGAAAAGTGTAAGTTCTTATATGAA
Organism: Paragonimus westermani; assembly: GCA_008508345.1. NCBI lineage: Eukaryota > Metazoa > Platyhelminthes > Trematoda > Plagiorchiida > Troglotrematidae > Paragonimus > Paragonimus westermani. The sequence goes on along the minus strand of QNGE01001510.1, from coordinate 73,854 downwards.
ACTATTGACCTTGTTGATGACTTGATTTTGTTTCTAAGATCGGTCAATGAGGTGAGGTGGACGTTGTTTACCATACTGAAGCCATCTTTCAAAAACGAATTCAACCAGGCGTTGAAGTAAGTGAGAAATGAAGTTGCCAGATCAGTTGAAAGCATTGCAACCGGGGATGTAAATGAACGCTATATAAAGCTACATAAAACGAAAAACTTGCATGCATGCGTGAATGCATGCTTGAGAAAAACACAAACAGCGTGACTACCAACGTTGGGAATAGTTGATGAACATCTTAAGTTTTAATGTGGACCCTAGGACATGCACACAAATGTGAACCTTAAAATTAAACGACTCGAACCAGAATGATAATTGTGAACGACAATCTACGTAAATCTTCATCTAAAAGGGTGTTGACATTGTTACAATCTAGTGTGATGGTTCAGTGACTTGACGTCAATTTATCTCTGAAGGCTGTGCTTGTTCGATCAAAACTTGAAATTTTGGACCCTGTAAGTATGTGCATTCCAGCTGTAATCTTTCCTGTATTTGTCTTCAGACAAATATTTCATCCGCCTCTCCTTCTGTTTTACATTCCAACCCATCCTGTTAAACAATCAGATTTGGCTGATCGAGATGATAGCCCCTGTGCTGGGCAACAAATTAATTTGCTTTTCGCAAATGACCTCAGCTGGTCTGTTTGCTACTTGTATTCAAAGTCCAAATCTATTCTGTTGAGCTTCAGTTTTCTGTTCAATATATTGTATCCTCCCAATGTGTTTTTCCCCCGGTAGATTTAAAAAATACCAATTTTAGACTATAACCAAAATATCAAGTAAATCCTTGGTTAAGCCACAACGAGTTAAAAACCAAAGAGTTATCGGTTTCGCAACGTTTCGACCCTCTCGGAGAGCCTTTATCAAGCGATTTAAATCAGAAAATTCACATTGTACAAGCTTCAAATGAGGTAGTCATCACCTCGCACGTGTGTTTAACACGCGGTGTGTGGACAATCTACCAATAGAATGCATGGGTTCATGGTTCATCTGAGGTCACACGTGACGAGCCCAGACGCAAACAAGGCTGGATAACCAAAATACCGTGCAGTAAGTCCAACAATTTGGGTGATTTTATGTTGAAGGAAATTCCCAGTAACATGACCATTAATTGCAACTATCAACACAGTTACCGTGTCGCTTGTCGAGACGATAAAGCAATCTGCACACTATTCACAAAGGAGTGCTACTGAGAGGTCTCATGTGATAGTTGGGCACAGTGGTCAACATGGTTGCCTCACGAAATCCTGGTTGTAACAATGATATGCTCTACGAAAGAGATGGAACAAGAACAAAACTAGAACATAACGGTTCATTGGTAGTCTCGTCAGCCTCTTTGGCCAGCTTCCGTATCCTACTGGAACCCAACTGTACCACACATTTATCTGCTTTACACAAGGAATCACAATTACAGTTTGATGAAGTCATCTTGTCCATAACTATTCTGTACGGAGCCACAGTAAACCATTGTCTTCACCGATGCCTTTAACCCTCGAACCCTGAACAGGTAGGTTTGGTAGTTTCTTTTGAGTTATCTGACAGTAACTTCACGTCCCCGCTCCTACTTGCTAATGAGACGTGGTTCCACCGACTACGCGTTACCGATCGATTTCGGGATAGTGCAAAATCACTGAGAGAGATAGGAACGTATTGTCAACTAATTTTCTAGAAGAAAAATTAGAGGGAAGTTCTGTTTGGTTTTATCAGCACTTGTTCATTCACATTTAAATTGAAGTATTTGGAAAATAACTTTCCACTAAGACTACCCATACATTCAGATATTCGTTTAGTTTTATTGAAAGCTACTTTTCAACTATTTCCACATATTGTACAGTTATTTAGTAGTAGTCATTTATTTGATACATACATAATCGTACGGGCCCGCCAGGATAGTTTAGCTTAAGGACTGCTAATCCCAGGCCGGAATGAAGCCGTACCACGCATCAGTATGCAGTCACCGGACTAGTCAAAGCTAATTAATTATATCACGCGCTAAGAAGCGGTGATGTGCGACCTTGGGACGGATGGTTTCTTAATCATATGCAATGGGTATAAATGAGCGTGTTTACCCACCAGTAATTGAACACAGTAAGAGTACCTTGTTGATATGACTGCTACTGTGAATAATGTCACAGATTCACTAACCCACTTGAATTTTCTGGCTCAGTTTGATAATTGCCTGTCAGAGATTTTGTGTAGAAGGTCACACAAGGTGTGTGTCGATGGCAAGTTATACGATAAGTGTTGTATGTGGACAGGTGTCATGATGCACGCGCTTTCATGTGGTACTTCGAGGAATTAACACGGTTTGTAAAAGAAACCTTGAATTTGTTTCATTTACCAGGCTCATAGTGTAATTTGAACATAAGTACACAAATGACTGCAATCAGAATGGTAAAAGTGCGCTACTTTTCGGCAGAAGCTCAGAACACTGGTAAGACACTTTATCCTGATTTAGATACGAAACGGTTGTGAAGACTGTGGGCTTTGCCTGGATTTTATTCAACGAAAAGAACATGTTCAGAAGCAGAAATCATTCTGTCCGGTGAACTACGAAACGAAGGCTGTATTTTTAGTAGATTATAGTGTTTTTTTGCTTGATAAAATCCAATTAAGTGGTCTATTCCTTAGAATAAGTCCACACTGAGTCCTGCAAGCTCACCCCCCCCCGAACGACCTCTAAACTCTCGTCCAGAATGTGATAATCTAGTTCAGCCACTCGTCTGTTTAGTTCCTTTCAGTTTACATCGACTTTCATTATCTCCAGTAGAACCTGCACAGCAACCTAACAATTCTGTTTCATCTAACTTTCCACTAGACGAGAAGTTGAGGTGATAAGGCCTGAAGCCAGTGATGCAATTATTCTCTTATGTGAAAGAAATTCAGAAGACATCCAACACATTGCTCTAATTTGTGCTGGTTCACAGAGATCTCAAGCACTTCATGTATAAAAGGTGTTTCAAACCTTTTAATTGCGAGGCGTTGTGGCATGACTAACAGGAATATGCCCTCTCTCTCTGTGCATGGTGAGGCGCTGGAGACAGCTAAGAAGTCTTCTCGCCCCTTTTTGTAGTATACATGAGGGTTCAAACAATCAACCGAATAAAATGTATACTTATCTACCGTAACATCTACACAATATTTGGAATCACGACCATTTCGGTCTAAGAGAACCAGATGTACTTTCCTGTTGGAACTGTGTAGTTCGTAGAAAAGCAACAACTTTGTCTTGCAAGTTCTGTTTCATTGAGCGAACTAGCGTTGTGTACATCGCAATCAAGGTTTTTTACTATCGCTCACCTGTTTGGTCCAACCGAGTGCAATGATGAACGGCAAACATACACTATCCATAACTAATTCTTAAACCTTTTGTAATACACATCGATGAAGAGTATCAGTGTTCACTCAACTAGCCGGCAGGTGGACTACTCATGTGCATTCTTGTCACCGGCATGTTGTTTACGAACACCGGGACAAAAGTAAATGAACGTAAGGACTACGGTCCATACTTCTGATCGGCAGTCGAATGTCTTCAAGTATCATCATCAACGTGCATTGCCGTTTTGCGTAGACATAGTCTAAGCGACACTGAAGGTCGGGGATGAGATGCACTTTCGGTAGGTGTAAGACTGGACAGTATGTAACGGACTATTGAAAAGTTTTCTATCTTCCGGAACAAAAACATGAGGCGGTTTTTGTAGCACTGGGCAGTCACAAGAATGTGGAGTTTACACAACTTAGTTAAAAGACAAAAACGGCAGCAAAATGAAGAGATACAACTGGTTCCGAGATTTAGGCTTTTCTAGTGGTTGACTAGGCTCAGCTTTTGGCTTGTTTGTATTAATACATAAAAAATTTGAACAAGTTGTTTTACTCGGATGCCGGTTATCAAAAATCAATTCTGACTGTTATGCTATCTTGCTCAAGTTGTCGATAATGACTGGCTGCATTCTTCCGCGAATCATCGATTGACCTCGTATCGATGAGTTTGTCCAATCCATTTGCGCTTTCAATCTAGCTCATTTAGTTAGAATCTACCCTATAGCTCCATATACTGAAAGCATCCATAAACAAATCATTCCTTCTGCTTGTCTGGCAGTCTAAATCAGTACCATAGAAATCTGGCTGTCATGTGTCAAGAAACAGTGTCTGGTAAGAGCCAGGCAAACTTTCAGACAGAAAATTGACAAAATGGTTTGTAGAGCACTGCGTGTGCGAATAGAACATGCGTACTAAGTGTTCAGCGAATTTGAATTAATGTACACTTATGGTCCCGCAGTGAACAAATTAGCCATTCATTGGTTTTTGTTTCCCAGAACACAATTTCTAAGTTACTGTTGACAAACATGGGCTGTTCAATCAGTTTTCATTTCGTAGTGAACTTCATCTGTGAGAGTCCCTCGTTCACCCTACTCCAGACAAATGTACCGAGCCAGATAAAGTGACCGGCAGAAACTAACTATGGAGACAAATCAGAATATGAAGAGCATTCGATAAAGGGAATGCATTGGAATATGAAGAACCTGAGGTGGACAATTCATCTATTGCCTCAGTGTTCCTACAACACAGGTAACGATGGTTCGATCTATTTATGAATTATGTGCATATCTAAGACTAATGAGTTAGTCTTCATGGACCATATGGTCAGTTACTCGTTCCTTACAAGGAAGTTGGTCAAGTTTTCTCTTGGTTTGTTCGACGGTCTGATCTTGGGGTTCACTTTCACTGAACGACTTCCAGAGACATGGAACTGCAGAAATTTTTGAAGTCGGGTAAGTAACCTAATGTCATACACGGTCTAAGGGGAAATCGGGAGAGTGAACGAATGCTTGATGCTCCTCAAATGTCGTGTAGCTGATGGCTATCTGACAACTGACTTATATTACTCTGAGTCCTTGATGGTGTAGCAGGTGAGAGTAAGGCTAGCACTCTTTACAAAAAACGAAAACGTCATGTACGTATCTGACACGGTCTTTGCTCATGTTTGTTCACGTGTGTGAACTTCGACTTGAAGTGATGGTGTAACGGAATGTGAATTCAAGAACACATCATTCACAGGCAGCTTAACGAGTTACTTCACAGTTGTTCTACCGCCATCTCTCTTTCTGAGTGGTGCGTCTTACATCCAATGAACTGAAAAACCAGTCAGTGGTTGCTTACGAATTTAAAAATGACAACGATAGTCGTATGTGCACAGGTGGACGCCTACAATGTATGCTGTTGTCTATGCAATTCCAATTTTCAAGGTAGTGTACATGCGATAGTTCCGAACCTGCAGCAGTCGATGCGACTGTATGCGTCAATTTTACCACGCTAGTTTGTTTCTCGTTGCTACATATAGCAACGCTCAACTTGGTTAGATACCGCGAACTGATCGCTAGCAATAAATCATATGTTAGAAAGCGATTCCAATTCCTGTTTTAACATTTCTTTGTGGTGTCACAAGTTTTTTAAGCACAATCAAGACAAAATTAAACGACTACTCCAGGTAGGCACTTTTTCCTCAGGCTGATGCACGGATCCAGCGTAATCTGGCTACATAGGTGTTTAACATTACCAGAAATGAATATATGTCATCACTTAGCCGACATATTCGTCTCCGGATCTCAACATGAGATACTTCAGTGTGATATGTTTATCATGGATTCAAGCTCTAAGCAAACCAAACCTCATTATAGTTTTGCTTCTATCACATCAATAGTGCATGTCAGACAACGGACTGAAAGAATATTTCATTCGCCCATTTTTGTCCGTTCTCGCTGATAATATTCTATTCATAGGGCCCACTAATCACCGAAAGGGTGTAAAGAAATCAATAAACAGTGTAATTGGCCTGAACACTTGAAATCTTTTGACGAGTGCATTGGAACTAGATCGATGACGTCAGTGATTCGCTGCAGACCTTTTGAACAGCCTAACTCATAACGATATGGGGCGAAAACTTGGCTGTCGCCATACTGTATAGTTCTGTTTGAGCCAGAAAAATTAGTCCAGTAATCCACTGTCGGCATAATGAGATACAGTTTGATGACGGCTCTCTCTGTTGAACGCTTGGTTATCGACGAAGGTACAAGAAAACAATCGAAGGGCATGTATTCCACAAGTGACAAGCAGGACGACTTACCAATATATTTGAATGGCTTTGAAAGTTTCACTAGCCGATCCAAACATCCCTCAATGATACCTCGAGCCCATTGTGGAGTTTTCTCATGAGCATAAGCGCTCTGACCAATCACATTTTGTAAATTCTAATGAGTTGCCGGTTGTTTCATAACTGATTGGCTCACCTTTTTGATTATTGACTCCACTTCCTCTGCGTTGAATTTTAACTGAAAAGAAAAACGTACGAGAGTGAATGAAAGAACTGGCCATGACAAGCGATAAAAGAAGGGCCCGAAGGAAGTTGCCTCGGTTAATTTGTTGGCACACGTACCGATTGCCCCGGAACTTCGTCCAAAGTCCAGACCGAAGGCCATTTCCAACAGGCACGTCCTCTAAACTATTTGCATGAGCGAAGGAGTAAAACAGACCTTTGGAATCACCCCCAGATCACCTGGCTTTGGATAAGTGAGTGGGTTCACGTGCACTTCCGGTAACGTCGTTTGGTGAGCGCAAATGGACAAAGTAAAGATATGATATTTCCCTAAGGGATTGTGCTATCACGAAAAGTTTTTACCAAACGACAGATACTAAGAAGCAACATTCATGAACAAAACAGATTTGCAAATCAGTAAAAGACTGATCAAAACCTAACCATTTTCCCGTAGAATTTGGAGTCATGCTGTGTTTTCACGTTCATTGCGCCATTCGTGGACTCCCAAGTGTAGTACAAAGAAATATGCTTAGCTCGACAGGTCCCAGTTGAGTGGCCTCGTTTCTGAGTCGTGTCGTTTCACGTGTTGTTGGCCTGTTTTATTTAACTCCTTTGTCTATGATGAAGGCAGTCTGTTATGTTATCGAGATCGGCGTGCATAGCTCGCTCAAAACCGTTGTCTAGATCGAGGTGCTTTGTCCACGGGAAGCCTGCTTCATCCTGAACAACGATATGTCTGTTTAGTTTGGGTCGCCACAAAACATTCGTATCATACTACTTTTGGTTAGGTGATTACGAGGTAAGATAGCATGTTCATCCATGTGAACACTGATCGAGTAAAGCGGGGCAGAGTAACAAGTGTAATCACTGCTAAGAATTATTGTGTTTGCTCACAATCAGACCTCTCTAGGTCTGTACGGATTGTAAGTGTAGATGCGTCTGATAGCGGTTTAGAAATGATACTTTCATTTCAGTGAATGCACGTCGGAGGTGACTAGTTCGATCTGTGTGCGTCTGTATGACTGAGTCCATGCTGAGGTATATTGGATCACAAATTTCCCAGTTTAATTTGCCAGATCTCAGCAGCGCACCACCTAGTTCCAGATCGCAGTCCTGGAGCGCACTGATGTACACTTGTCCATGGAGTTTACAGCCTTTTAGGGATTGTTTGTACGTTCCACGGAATAAATATTCGGTACTCATCCTAGATATTGCGCTTGGTTAAGGCGTATCTGTGAATGATGAATAAGTGCGTTGCGCATCAAGAACATCTACTATATAACTTTCCACCACACACCAAAACTTTACCTTAATAAGACAACCATTCACAGTATGATGTGTCGATTTTCGTTATAGATTTACGCGTACGTAGGTTGTTTTAAGGGGGATATAGATCTTTGCTTGTGCATTGCTTCCTTTGCTCTGTTCGGCAAAAAACCATGTCAAACGGCTCAAAAGTGTGAAGAGAGAGTGAATGAATCTAAATCAAAGGCTGAATCAATAAAAATCCTGATTACAATCGTTTCAGCGACGAGAACTGAAAAAAGTTAGGTCAGACATGTGCAGTTGATGATTTGCGAGACTGAGCTAGTATAAGGGTTAGAAAAGTTATAATACCGATTGTTTCCCATACACGTGTCGATCGAGTATTATATCAAAACTCCAAACCGATTCAACCGTAATCACAGAGCTGATAAAACCCGTCAAGTATACGAATACGCCAGTTGCCGATTGGGCTGTAATGTTCTGTTGACAGTTCCACATTATTGTTACGCAGGTATGAAGGGAGAACACTGGGACATGAACCATAAATTCACAAGAGATGGTGAAAATTTTATGTATGGTTTTGCTTTCACAAAAGCATTCTCCATTGACCTGACTACAAAAAACGTTGCAGAATAATCTAGCAGACTGCACTGCTTGAACCCAGCAACGTCTCCTGGTTAAGTACCACACATGTCAAGACTTAGACTGATAGGCAACATAATTGAAAAGACGGTTATTGCCGTTTCTTTCTGAAAAATGGAGGGCTTTCGTAATTTTCAGTTGGCTCAAATTTTATGAAGAGTGCTGCATCTCGCTGCATGCTATTCACAAGCCCCAGACGATATCACACCCGGAAAACATCAATCTTAGATGCGATAGTGTCTGCGACTTCGCAGTCCCGGAAGCCGTTTGCTCATCCTGTCTTCAAGTTGTTTAATCAGGTTAGGGTAGTGTTATCGGACAGCCTGAAGTAAGCAGGCAACATTGTGAGATGCTTTTTGTCAATAGTGCAATGTTGCCACAGTTTGTCAGACAATACTCACTTTAACCTACTCAATGGTTCTTAACAAACAGTTTTGTGAGAGAAAATGTTTCGGCACTAAGTTATCCTAACTCGAATGTAGTCGAATTAATCCAACGAACCGTTTTGCAGATGATTAAACAGCAACTTGTACACACGATGAGTCAACCTCACCATACAATTCTGGTAAGATCAAACCATTGTATCGTTCATTCAGGCTTTCTATTAAAACCCCTCTCCGTTCACATTCTTCAGCTACACTCATGACTCGTTAGTAAACTTCAAAAGTTCTCAATCGATCACCAACAGGTTTCGTTTTCACTACCGAAAAGTAATTGGAGATATTTTTACTGTAAATTGAACATAATATACAGGTGATCGTCACTGTTCCAGTCACAGTCCATCTATTCCGAAAAGGAGCCCTAGACTCGAGTTTCTGTCTTCTTAGAACCCGTCAATAATGCACACTCTTTCCACAACCGAAATATGAACCACTGCATAATAGACCAACCGAACACATTCGATTGTGAGTAGTGTTCAGATTTTGGGATCACCTCGAGAGGAGACGCAGTAATTGTCATGTTGACTGCAGTCTGTGTCCCTCAGAACTGGGGCTTCTCTCAAAGTTGAAATAACAGAAATCACCGACTTATTGAGCTATAGGTTAAGTGCACATCAGTTGGTTTTACAAGTTTTCATTTCTGTCTCGATGGAACTGAATTTAGAGAAGAATGCAAATCATTTGTACACCACGTGCGCATCACGTATACACTAGGTAACTGTGCTCACTGTACCTTAATGGATTCCACCAATATTCGACGTAGGCTTATGGCCCACTCGTGACGAGCAACATACCTCCCAACGCTGGCAGATAATTTACTCGGAACGACCACGAACTGGTTATCCTTGGTTACAGGCGTTTTAAAAGACTCTTCCAAGTTCATTGTGGAATTTAATAGTAACTGATCTGTTATGTGTTCAATGTAGAAATTTGGCAGAAAGACCTGAAGGACGAATGTAGGATTGATATATCAGACTGGCGTGTCAGTCGACAGTAGGTTGTGTATTAGAAATAACACATGGCCTATTTGGAGAGAGATCGAACAACTGGTATAATCTGATTTTGAATATTTATGGTAAATTTTCCGCTGTGATATGAACTAGAACGTTACAGCTCGAAAACGGAGTACAAATGCGAAATGTCACAAACGTCGTATAATTTTTCCGTTACAGCTTCGTGTCTGTGTTAAACACACTGGAATTTCTAAGGCATGTCTTTAAAACGTCACGATGCAGTTCACTAACTGCAAGTTAAAGTACAATTATAACGAGGAAATCTACAGGTGACAGTTTTCGTCTGATTTGTGGAACTTTTACAGAATGAAACTTCTCGTCATTTATCAGCTATCAAAAAATATTTTTGTAACATGTCCTATCGACACCAGGTATGAACCGTGAAGAACAGAAAGACCGTCCAGACAACTGTCTATCGGACTACAAGGTTGTGGTCGCCGAGTTTGAAAGAAAACGCAAAGGGGCATAAATAAAATTAATCTATAAATCCTTTCTGCAACCCCAGTGACCACGACTCCATGTGCTAGTACTATCATGAGTTCGATTCTCAAGGTGCCCGATGCTGATGAGACCAACAAGGTCATAACAGCTGTCCACCAATTTGCTGCTGATCACTGGGACCAACTATCTGCAGATATCTTTTTCAATATCTTTTGGGCACAATGGTAACGGTATCCCAGGTCGTACTCGACTTATTCAAGAACGATGGTCTGCTGTCGGATCACGGATGTTGTAATGTTACAGAAACGAGGCGGTTTCTACATCGAAAAAATATGTGGACAGCCAGCGCAATTTGTTGTTGGCGGAGCTAGGGTAGATCAAATCCAGCCAATCAAAACAACGTTAGGCTTCCACGTCCAGTTTGTTTGTAAGGGGATGGTGATTAGAGCAACTTGCTGGAAATTTTGTCGGATTTAAACAACCGAGCTGCTCAATTCAATGTCGCAGAAATCATTAACGAACTGGTCAACTAGAACACAACAGTTACCATTGATCTGATTATTGGTGTTTCCGCATGAACAGGGTATTGTTTCTCCGATAACTTTAGCTTGCGCCAGACCTTCGTTGTTCTCATTTTTTCTATGTATTTGCAGATTATGCAACGTATATTGACAAATGAGTTGCCTAATTAAGTGACAAATTGAATCACGTGAGTGACGCAACATGTGGCTACTGACCACCGTTACCGCGATTCCGCGCGCACCCGAAAAAGCGTATGTCTTGACATGCGCTCAGTGCATAATGAAGTCACCGCGACAATAGGACCATGCAATTGATCTTCCACACACTAAACGTTTGGGCCCGATGTTCAATTCGTGATTACGTGCTACTCGCCCTCCCCTTGGAAATTTGTATTTTGTCTTGGGTGTGGGGTGGCTATGGCACGGCATATCATCCGATTAGGCAAATCGATAACTGTGACCTTAGTAGTTGATCAGCTGACTGAAGACATCTAAACACAAATTGTGATATTGAGGTTGGGTGTCATTTAGGCGATGTCTGCTCGCACCATGAGTAGGCCTTATTCAGAGGGACGGAAGTCCAGGAATGTTCTTTGCAAAACAGAAGTGATCAGCTGTGTTCACTTGTGGATTTTTTGTAGTCGTTTTTAAACAGCGATATCAGGAAGTTCCCTAACTTCCTAACAAAACAAACAGTGTTATCGTTTAGTCTTGCATGAGGACCACAAAACCAGAACACAGATCAACTATGAGATTTTTCGACTTATGCAGCTGGCAACAAGTTAGGTCTCAATGAACCATCTACCGCTCAAGTTCGACATATATCATCTTCCACTAGTGCGCGCAGCTTTTGTAATGCCGGTTGGTTGATTTCTGGAGGGACGAACCGTAAGGTAGATCACTGTTTTGGACACACTTAGAACTTCCAGCTCTCTTATCTTCTGTTCGTCTGGATTCGTATAGGCCACATGTTCCGTGATAAATGCGTGACTGTTTTAGTACAAAACCGTGGAAAATTAAGTATAATCTTTATGTGCTTGAAGTAGCACTCATGTTACAAAATCACAAATGATGTAACAGTGTAATGTTCAGTTGTGTTTGTCATTCGAAAGAAGTTAATTAATAGACAACAAGTCAGATTTGACCAAAATCGCAACGTGGTCCAGATAGTCATCTGTTCAATGAACACAGTTTGGTGAGCAAATCCATTTTCGACAAAATGCATGTTTACTCTGTCAGTTGCACCTGGTATAGCTGGTAGGCATGCGTATCAGTGTGCCTGATCGTACGTGTCACTTAGAACAACAAAAGTTTGTGTCGAAACAAACAACATATTGTCAAGTTTGTGCGTATGTGTTCATGGGTTTTGGGGTGCGCTGATGGTGATTGCACGTCTCGTATATTAAGATTATTAACTTACGTAGAGGAAATGTTGGGTAATGGCAAGTCACATTTTTTGGATAGTGAAGGGTGTTTATAACGTTTCACTTTAAAAGAGAGGGTAGTTAATAGTCCATCCCGATATGTGATATTCTTCTTAATTTCCCAGCTTACGTTATACTTAAAAGTGCGATAATTGTGGATTCAGGTCATACAATTTAGAGATTGTCTAAAGGTGTGAAACAGCCGTTTTTCGTTACAAATGCGAATAGAGCAAACAAAAGACCAACATGACACGTTTCATACTCCCGCGGATTTTTTCGAAAGTGTCTGATGCATGACATTCTGGCCTGACTTAGTACAAACAACATTAACACAGAATGGACTGTAGGCGTATGTGATGACACACTTATCTCACTCTGCAAGACTGCATGGAACCGTCGGATTTTTGTGCCCACAGTCGATTTAACACAATAGATTAACTGCTGACTTGACTCGGGACTCGGCTTTTCAAACGACTTTCAGCCAAAGGCTCAAGGTACACGAAGCAACTCTAATGTTGATATGGTTTTTATCTAATCACATAGAAGATTAAGGAACGTTTTATTCAACTTAACGAATTTTACTAACTTAAAAAACAAACTTTTAAAGACAGAAATTTGCTAAATTGTGACTTCACTTTGACAGTCGGATCACTCCAGAGATCACGATGAGAATGAAGTTTATTTCTTTCTTCAATCCTAAGTACTGAGGAAGGGGATTTTCTTGACTGTCGGAAGTATGTTGTGGAAAATGGGGACAAAATTCTGTCAGTTTCTTCGTTAGGAATTGACTCATTGTGTTGTACAATACAAAAGCTTGCTCGGAGCAACAGAATGAACATGTAAACACAGCACACACACAAACAAACAAACTCACCATCACCAGGCTAGGCAGTTATCCACAATTTCCATAACTATTATCATTGCGTACAACCATATTCCAGTTTTACTTAAAGGTCTAGTGAATCTCCTGTAATTGTGTATGCTTGACGAAAATAGTTGAAGACAGTCTTCCAGAACCTTTGCTCTCCAAGTGTAAACTTTGTTTGTTGGGTAGTGTTGACATACAGGCCGATCGCTTCTTGAAACTCTGTTAAAGTAAGTTTCAACTTGCAAAGCACGTCAGGCAGAGTGTTGATCTTGCTGCTAATTCAGAGAAAAACTATCCTTAAAACCTATCGATTTCTCTTGTGTTGCATGTGCTGTAAATGTTCCCAGAGCACTAATTGCCGGCTCAGCCGGTGATTATGTTAGGATTAACAAGACCTGAACTTTTGATATACCATCTACTTTAAAGATTTCATTTCTGTTGAAAACAGGGATGAATTTTACTGACGTATCTAGTGGTTCGGCCAGAAGGTGCATACTGAAATCGAATTCATTGAAACGGTGAAATATATGGCTTGAGTATGTGCCTGTTTTGGTGACACTGGGACCGCGATTTTACTGATTGAGCCGAGGTCAGGAAAGATTGTTCAGTCGTGTGCGATGGTCGTTCGAACAGTCGGCGGGTTTACTGTCCAAATTGATAGCCTGGTAGAATATGTTATCCGATTCGATGGCTACGTAATCAGCCAACCTTTCGCCATTTCCCCTGAGGCAGGTCAGAACATATTAGAAGCGGATTTTCTGAACCGAGCTGGGGCTGTGATTGACTTAAAGCATGATGAACTTGTAAAGAAGATGTGAGGGTTCCATTAGTGAGAAACCGCAAAACCCACTCTAAACAGATTGAAGCAAACACACCCAGAAAGATACCAAGTTGTAACAATCGGTTGCTGAATGAAGTGATACACAAATCTCAGGAATTGTTCACTACGGATTAAGATCCACGAGGTGATTGTGACTGGGCCTCTGATGATTGGGAACACGGAATCTCCATCGGGCCATCAGACATAAACTAAATCTACCTAAAATGTTGGTAACATACAGACTGATAGCTTTGGTCCAGATCGATATGTCATCGTAAGAGAATTCCTTTGAAGAACCAGTAATTCAGAATAGTCTGAACTGTCCGTTTTACTGGACCGGGTCATTGCTTTAGGGTCTTGTATAAGACTAACACTGACAATCGTATTATGACATACAAAGAAGGTGTAACTAATTCGCTAAAATTTGTTCTGGATACATTGTGTTCTTGAAACTTAGGAGGACAGGCAAAATAGTGTGACCTTAGCTTAGTGTCCCTCAAATGAAAGATAGTCAGGTAAACCGAAGTAGGTTTAAACAACCGAATTCTGAGGCAATCGTTTCCAATCTGAAGTATGCCGGTCATTCCGAACAATTCTGTTAGGTTAATCAAGCTCACTTCACTGTTCGAAAACTACCAGTGACGGTGGCTACTTCCATCAGACACCCACTCTGTGCGTATACAAACAGTTCCTACAGACCCCTCACTACCTCTGATCAGTAATCTCTAAACCAAAACACATAAACCACTTGACACTTGTGGACGCTTTTCTGGTGGTGAGCACTAGGTGTCACTCTCGAACGTCCGCCAACAACTCCACCAGCGTACATACAACAGTAGATTCGTGCACTGAAGAATGTAATTAAGTTGGTGGAGTTAACAACCTAGGGGCGTTATTGTATTTAGGACAAAACACAGCACTCATGTGGAGCGGCATTTTAGATGATGCTGCCATCTCCAGTGTTTCAACTACTCACCGAAATTCACCAATGAACCAGGAAGCCAACTCATGTGAATTCTACCAATACAGCATAGTACACTGCATGAATATTGGTTTCATGCTTGTATTAGTGGCCATATTCTATTTTGTTTCATACTAAATCTGTAATCGTATAGCACGTACTTTACTTGGAGGCAAAATTCACACACAAATCGAAGTAGTCACCGATGACGAAGTCATGAGAGAAAACAAACGGAAGTATTGTGAGTATGGACCCAACGCATTTGGACCAACAGGGCTGGTTTGTAATTTTTAATATTTGTTTGGCTAACATGACATTCTGTGCCTTCAAATCCAACATCTTGGTTGGCTCTCACTAACAAATAAGTCAGCAAATCTATTAGGTCCGGTGATTTCAAATTCTTCATTGTGATCCTACAACAACGTATGATAGCGACAGCAAACCGGTTACCGCGGTTGCTGTAGTAGAGTTTTGAGAAGCATTCATCCCATCAGCTGTCTTGTTTGTCACCTAGCAACGGAAGCTTAGTGATAAAGGTGCTGAAACCGGAAACAACAATTTTAGGCCCAATCGTAAATGCTACCGAAAAGTCGAATTTGAAATCTACGATCAAGGTCACTGCAGGTTTTCCTATTGTACTTTTACTGTTCTTAGGTCATGACAACCACGCCTTGGCTGTCTTTTTTAAGTGTCATTGTTTATAATTGATAGTCACTACAAATTAGCTGTTACACACCACTTTTAGGACACACAAAACAAGTACGGACACACGTAATGATTTGACTGACTGGGAGGTGAACGTTGTGGCTAACGAGTAGATTCGTCCGTCTCAAGTGTCGACACACACTCCATTTCACTCTATCGTTCAGCCAGTCTGCCGGATTTACAACAGTGGTGTAGCAATTTGTCTAGACCTTACGGCAGTCCATCTGAACTGGTAGAGTCCTCTGAACTGCAAGCCAAGATCAGAGTTGGTGACAGAGTATTTGCTTATTGCACAGTCTGGCTAAACATAAGGGGAAACGGTTAAGGTTCTGATGAAACTACACAGACACACATTTCTTAAGACAGCACTAAATAGTCGAGTCATTACAACTCTCTTGATGGCAGTGCGCTTGAAAGACGAAAAGAGCAGTTCAACTGTGTGTACCTAGTTGTTTGTCCTTGTGGCTTGGACGACAAATAGTTTGTCCAAAAATCCGGTAACAGAACATAATTCGGAAAAACGCACGACCACTTTGACCAATCCCATCATTAAGGTCATGGTGGTTCGCTGTTCCGTTGTCGACCATTCAGTAGACCCCACTAAGGTTTCCGCCTAAGTCAACGAACTTTCAGTTAAGCGCTCCCAAACGTTGTCAGAAAACGGGTGTTGACTAACGCTGGGTCAATCGCAATTTGACAGTGCCGACTGATCATTTGTCTACTTAAAGAGTCCTGTAGTTTCCGTGACCGAATACCATACCACACAATACCATGTACACTCGAAATTGTGTCCCCAACTCTACGTGGGCTATTGGTGGGTGTGGAGCGCCAAAACTGTCATCAGAACTAATGATGATCTACCCTAGTTGGTAGACCACAATTGTTTAAAATGTTGCAAAGCATGTAACTTCCTACCATTCTGTTGCTGCATGCTGTTCCAAATTCTTTGAAGATATACCACTGTACCGGCCTAATGTTGACATCAAATCACAATGCTTATGGTCACTACTTTCAATGCTCAGGGACAATTATCGACACGCACTTTGTGTTATATGTGTAATTTAGAATGGCAAGTGAAACTCACAAAAATTTGTACTTACGGCAGCTGGAGTCGCAGTAAGAAGGTCCTTTGGGGCAACTGTGCTCATATCTCCTCACTTCGGCACTGTAAACAGTACACCTGTGAAGTAGGAAACTTAATCTTCTCTCATACCCACCTCGATCAATATATCTAGTAAGGTTGATTCAGACAGATAAAGTGGTTGTTCATGAAGTGCTTTAAAAAATTTGTACATTGCCAAGGTCGTGCTGTCTATGTCACCGCGTTAGCAGTAGTTGTGTTTTTGATGAAGTCACATGCACCTGCCTGTGGTTTCAAAATTGCAGACAACCAATATCCACTGCGTTTGTACGTGTGTCTATGCAAGTGCACAGTGTTAAGGCACGCAGACATCTGTTCAAACACGGCTGGAGAAAACAGTGACATTGTAGAAATTTGTATCCACATTCCTAAGTGGTAATCACTGTGTGTGCACCTGTGCGTGGTGTGTCAGTGTGACCTGAGCTGATATGAGCTCAGGTCGCGTAAGCTTAGCGTGACCGTACTTGCTGTATGGATCAAGCAGCCGTTCGCGTGATTATCGGCTCTTACATGGTTTAGCAATGCGTTGCACTGGAGCATCACGGACCGATGACCCACTAATCTCATCGAGTTGCGCATTGTTTTCGATTATCTGTAGGTGCTTGCTAATCTCCCCGTCGTAGCCGAGTCTGTTCGGCTGTTGCTAGAGCGCAAACCTTGTTTTCGGCCGGTAGACATCGAGTTTGGACCAGCATTAATCGTTTTCAGCCCTTTCTATCCTACGAGAGCCGGTGACAACCGCTTTCTCACAGTTTTCGCAAAAGAATAGAGTAAGCCTGAGAAATGAAAATAAATTCCGCATAGTCGGCGATTGATAGCCATTCCGGATAAAAACATTCATTGAAGTATAGATATGGACAAAACGACAGTCGTAAACATCACAATCAGAAGAGAATGTCGGTTGAAACACGGCCTCAAAAGTCCAAAAAATATCTGTGGTTTTTGACTTTGCAATCTTTAGGTGAACTAAAGATCAAAAAACTCTCCTCTAAGGCAAAATATTCATCACCACGTTAAACGTTCTAAAAATCTATTCTACGAGGTTGTCCAATAGACTGTAGAAAGGTGCTTATCTAACCATGTGAATTTCACACAAGGCAAGTTGTGAAACCTACTAAGTGAATGTGGTAATCTTGTGTACAACAAAATTCAGATGGGTTTCCTGTTGAAATAACGCAAGACACAACGTTACATTGAGCTCGGATCAACCTTGGATCATAATTCGTACAGCAGATTACATTTACCAAGATGGTTGATGGAAATCTTCTAGTTAGCAGCTGGGATTGCTGTGGAACCACAGGACATCATAACAGAATAAGAGCGAAATACATTTAGCCAGTATTGGCGATATCTGCTAAGGTGAATATTCATCTATTCAGTGAGAACTATTGCACTCTAAAATGGATAAACATTTTGGAAAGGAAGAATAAACAAGTATAATTATTAGATTATTAAGGAAGTGCAGAGTATACTTTAAAAATGAGAACTTGATGCATGTAATTCGAATGATTGTGCACAATTCAATGTAATCTGGGATACTCAATAAAGCGAAACATTACATACCATGTCACATCGATTAATCAAAATGCCACACTCAAATCCTGACAACCGATATGTCTGATTTCCAGGTCAACCAACAATCCACTGAAAACATGCCACGGAATAGTGGTGACACACTCGAGCAAAGAAAATCAAACAGCATACAACACTGAGAGCATTAGGTCCTATCAACCCCGTATTTGTCGAAACCAGTTTTAACACATCTGGGAGCAATCCCCTGCCAACTACGCAAGACAAATATCACACTGAAAATTCCCGTCAGCTCTCGTTCAAGTTCTCCACACACTGTTCCGCTACTCTGCGCGAAAACATTCATACTGACAATCATAATCACAGGCAACTTGGGCCAAACAAGAAATCACCTATTAGTCTCAGATGGAGTAGCTTCTTGTAGATGGAAATTATCAGTATATATATATATGATTTTGCTGTGTAAAACATTGCTCGTTCATCCAAAAACAATCTTTGATCATTCATTGCTTGCATGTAGCTCGACTGACTGTGACTGACGAAGCTAGCAAAACGATGTGCTGTGGCATCGCACACGACACGAGTGAACATGCGAACTCATTACTCGCCTTATCCAATCCGGTTCACTCAGCACAAGCCGAGGATCTCATCAAGCAGCTGTGCTCCCCTCCTACATCTGATAGCATGTTGCAGACGACCCCAATCGGATTTCACACAAAACAATGTGACCACATTTCAAACAGTTAGTATCCATAAAATATAAATGTACAAAAACAAACGCATTCTGACCGAATGTGGTGATGTGATATCGTAGACCAACTGGCCTTTAGCTTAGCTTATCGAATGCACAGCGATCCTTGACGGTCATTGTTAAAGTAAACCCCTTTCTCCGCAACAGCCAGTGAAGCGTCAATAAGCTGAGATCTGAATTCTCAGAAATGCGCGTGGTCACTGACACTGTCGGGCAGATGATGGGTTTGACAGACAGTGAGTAGGTACGAATCGAATGCTGCTTCCGCATATCGTCATCTACCATTTCACACACCACATTCCTTCGTCCACAGCAATCGAATGTTTGCCAACTAACTCACATCATTGGTGACCCACCTAGTCGTGGAAGTAAATCACCACTGTCTATCAGAAGACCAGCTGTGACGTCAATCTGAAAACGTGCGATGAGTGGGGTAATGACGAACACTTGGTGTTACCACAATCCAATTAACAATCGTTCGGCCTGTCCAACTCGCCTGCCCGGAGTAGGAATCATGTACCGTAAACCAAACACCTTGGTCTACCCTATCTCCTTTGGTTCAGGCCACTACCTAGAGTAGGACAACTGAATGTTCATAAACCATACGGTATAGGATACATCGTCCAACAGGAATCCTCGACAACCACCTAGTGCTGGTTGCTTCAACCACGGAGAATCGAAATTTTGTGGCGTATTTGTGTAAAGAACCTAAGTGTGGTCACTTGCGTTGTTCTACTTATTACTCTTATTTAAAGTTAGACGTAGACCACGGTTAGTTCCACAGGTTCGTATAATTAAACCGAGGAGTGCAGCTTCACCCGTGGCCTCAACAATAATATGTCATTATCAACGTATGCATATAACACCATATGCTGTAAATACTCAGCGAACGCTTCGAAGTACATAATTCAGTAATCGCACTAAATGCTTCGTGAGTTGCGCGTGATGACACTCGGAAAAGCAGTTTCAGTGGAATGGTCATTCACGGCTCCAGATCTCTGTCCATTCGAATTTCTGTGAAGCTGCCTCAATTACAGAGTATGCAGAGCTTGAACATTCGTAACAAGTGATCGTTCATGAATGCCAGGTGAAATCGATTCATATCCTGAGCCACGTTCTCCCATCCTGTCAGCGAATGATACCTATATGCAAGCATACATCTGGGCAGCACATGGATTTAATCTCCTATATATCGTTTGATTGTGGTTTCTGTTTAACATGAACACATTGCGTGACGAGATCCTCGGCTTGTGCTGAGTGAACCGTATTGGATAAGGCGAGTAATGAGTTCGCATGTTCACTCGTGTCGTGTGCGATGCCACAGCACATCGTTTTGCTAGCTTCGTCAGTCACAGTCAGTCGAGCTACATGCAAGCAATGAATGATTAAAGAGTGTTTTTGGATGAACGAGCAATGTTTTACACAGCAAAATCATATATATATATATATATACTGATAATTTCCATCTACAAGAAGCTACTCCATCTGAGACTAATAGGTGATTTCTTGTTTGGCCCAAGTTGCCTGTGATTATGATTGTCAGTATGAATGTTTTCGCGCAGAGTAGCGGAACAGTGTGTGGAGAACTTGAACGAGAGCTGACGGGAATTTTCAGTGTGATATTTGTCTTGCGTAGTTGGCAGGGGATTGCTCCCAGATGTGTTAAAACTGGTTTCGACAAATACGGGGTTGATAGGACCTAATGCTCTCAGTGTTGTATGCTGTTTGATTTTCTTTGCTCGAGTGTGTCACCACTATTCCGTGGCATGTTTTCAGTGGATTGTTGGTTGACCTGGAAATCAGACATATCGGTTGTCAGGATTTGAGTGTGGCATTTTGATTAATCGATGTGACATGGTATGTAATGTTTCGCTTTATTGAGTATCCCAGATTACATTGAATTGTGCACAATCATTCGAATTACATGCAACTTTTACTTTAATTAACTCTGTCTAACAACTTTTCACCGTTTCCAATGAAAATTGACCGCGTACAATTAATCGGGTTCGCTGAATAATATTCGATACGTTATTTTATTGAAACTGAAGCATTCGGTTTACATTTACTAACCCACTGTAGTAATAATTCCTCAATGTTCTCTGAACGTGACGTAATTAGCAGGTCTACCATGTGCAGATATGGCACGTGTTGCGTTAAGCCGAACACACCCATTAATAATTAATGCAACAGATACAGCAATTTCTGATGAGTTATGCACTGGTCATCAATAACTGAACATACCATGGAAGCAGATCACCACTCCGAAACACTTGAAAATACTGCGGCGTAATCGGAACCCGAATTTACTGGCTGTTAGTGGAGCAATATGTACCTGGAATAAACACATGGTTTTGTGTACTTCAGAATACCTGAGATTGTGGTTATGATTCAATGGAACTTCGTCTGATCGTATGAGTGTTTAGTTCTTAATTGCACAGTGTGTATTACCTGCACGTTTCACTTTATTACTGGTGGCAGTAAGCAAAGTTTTGTATTGTTACAATTTCATTTTATGTTGACAACTACTCCGGTTTTCAAAATGGAACCTGTAGTTCGCGTGACAAACACAAAAACGTGCCAGTCTAGTTTCCTCTATATTTGAGTTACTCGTGGCATTTATTCTAACTCGGCTCACCAAGCCATTAAAAGTCAGATGGGTGAAGAACAGATGATATATTGGCCCGGTGCTGAATGTGCCGACCTTATGTTTCTCTATTTCGCAACAGACTTTGGTCCAAACACACTCTTATCAGTAATTGTTGGTGGTTGCTTTTGGAGACTTGTGGACTGCCTTCAATTCGGTTACGTGTAATGTTCTCCGGAACCGCCTAATTTACAGCATTCCAAATCAAAAGAATAACCCATAGGGTTATTGTTAGTTTACCTTTCAAGCAAGGTGAGAACGTACGGGACAAGTGTCTCGGATGTTCTTCACTTCTACCGATATTTGTTAGGGTTGTTGGATCGCTGTTCATGTTCATTTTGGTCGTGAATGCCCGCCTGAAATGTGTATTTGAGAAAACAAATGAACCAAGCGTTCCGTTCCTCCTTGGCACTACACTGACCGACATGCTCTATGTAAACGACATTGTGTTAGTCTCTCTTCTGAAGAGAGGCAGGTCATGCTGAACAAGGTGAGTGAACAAGCTGGTTTGTATGGTGTGTACTTCACACATTCAGATCGCAAAAAGCTGTTTTAAAACTGGAGTATTCCTACTCCTGTCTTCTTTCGTTAAAGGAAATCCACTTGAAGGTGTGGACACTATCAAATATATCGGTATCGATATATTATCGAAGATAGCAAAGACAATGATTGTCTTTGCCAACTTGTGTCATCTGTTGCGTCGTAAAGACGTCCGGATGTCACTAAAAATAGAGTTAGATCATGCCTGTGAGTTCTGTTTTGCTCTACGGTTCAGAAACTTGGCTTGTTCGTGACGACGGATGGCACAAAAGTTTTTATTTAGGAAACCATTACACCACTTAAGCGTCTCAATTGGATTACGAACAGATACACTCATTTGCTCGCCACACTCGTCTGAAGATGCTCCAGTCGCTTTAGACACCATTTCTCAGTTCCGTCATGTGGCAAAAGCCATTGTACGTGATGCTGCCCACCAATGATCCTTCCCGTATCTCTCCCGTATTTATCCCGCGATCATTTCGATCCATGCTGCTACTGAATGATGGTGTGAGTAGTATGGTGCGACCGTCTATCCTCACTCCAGACGATACTAACAATGTTACTACATTTGACCGTTGTTTTCTCCATCAGGATGACTGTGTAAGCAACGCGTCCGTCATTCATCGCATATTTCGGAACGTGAGAGATACGCGACAGATTAGTCAGCTCATAACGTTGTGCAGTTTGCGATGTCTGGTTCACGTACTCCACATTGCAGGTGAACGTTTTTCGTGCCAAACTTTATATACTGAGACCACCCATGGCTGCGTGCAACTGCAATGTAGCAACAGATATGACGCAATGTACGGAACTCGTGAGTAATTCATTGATTGACGTGTCATCCACCCGGTTACCAGGTCTCGTGAATACTACAGACCTTGTTTAAGAAATAATATTCAACACGATAAAGTGCTACAGTCAATGAAGTGTCTGTATCCACAGTATTTTTGGTTCCTCCACTCTCTTTTATGTCTCCTTCGGTCGTTTTAGACATAGTTCTATTTTTCCTAGAACATTCCACATCACCATTGCAATGAACAGTCGCTCAGCTCACACAACCTTCTGGTCAGACACATGGCTGTTATGAACAACCATCACATATTTCATTGAACCGTGACATCGTAATTTCAGACTCTTTTTATTGTTTCGAACAGTTTGGGCGTCGTGTTTAACATGTTATTGATAAACAGATTAGGAATAACACAACGTTACGAGCAAGTTGTAATACTCCACGTTTCAACCACCTCGGGTGGCCTTCCTCAGGAGTGTTGTAATCGAAATCACCTTGACAGAGGAACAGAGGTCACATGGGATTTGCCGTGGTTAGGTCAATTTGTGGTGCATCTGACCGGATTGGTCTAATCCTTTGCCCACAAACCAACCCATTTTGGCCGTTATCTCAACTTCAACTCGTCCCATCCGATCGCTATGAAGAGAGCAGTCATCACATCACTCGTCAACAGAGCTAACAAGAACTGCACCACTGAGCTCTCCAGAACAACAGAGATTTCTCGTATCAAAGAAATGCTAGCCGCTAATCACTATCCGAACGCATTTATTGAGAACACAATTAAACGCATGTCCACTAAGGAAGAGACAAAAAAGACCAGAACTTTCAAGTCTGCTGTGCAAATACCGTATCGTGAACAAACATCTGAAAAAATCCGCTCCATTCTGTCTGAGTACGCTATCCGGACTGTATTTCGGTTAGACAATACCTTAGAACGACTGGTAACACCCTATGGATCCAATTTCTATGGGCGACCAGACTGACTGCGTTTACGAAATCAAATGCAGTGACTGTAACGCCATCTACATTGGAGAGACAAGTAGACAACTGATAGTAAGTGCTGCCGAACACAAGAGGCACACAAAGTTTCCTCCTAACCACGCCTATCAATTTCAGAGGCTAGAGAAGGATTCGGCCATCGCACTGCATGCACTGTCAGAGAATCACAACGTAGGTTTCGATCAAGCTCGAGTGATTCACAAAGGTCTAGCTTCGTATGGGGAGCGGTGCTGTGCTGAAGCTCTCACCATTTACACACAGCACGCTTGTGTTAATCGCAATGATAGCAAACCCCTGTCTGCAGTGTGGCGTGGATGGATAAACAGCACCAGACACGGACGCGTCTTATCTACATCTGTCTCACCCCCACTTAGTGGACAAAGGATTAGACCAATCCGGTCAGATGTACCACAAATTGACCTAACCACGGCAAATCCCATGTGACCTCTGTTCCTCTGTCAAGGTGATTTCGATTACAACACCCGAGGTGGTTGAAACGTAGAGTATTACAACTTGCTCGTAACGTTGTGTTTATCAATAACATGTTATTCCACACCACCAATACAATGAACAGTCGCTCAGCTCACACAACCTTCTGGTCAGATACATGGCTGTTATGAACAACCGTCAAATATTTCATTGAACCATGACGTCATAATTTCAGACTCTCTTTATTGTTTCGATACCTAGACTTATTTCTGAACCACATCAAGTTGCTAATATGCACTAGTAATACTAATAGCAACAACTAAGTAAAATGCATTTCGTTTTACTGTTCCAGTGTGAGGCTCGAAATTCATCAGTTCTAACTGAATGAAAAATATTTTAAGTCATCTACGATAGTAACGGTCAGCATTATCCATACGGTTCTATTTGCTTGAAGATACGCGATTTATCGCACAATATCGTCGTTCATCACAACATGAAACTGGAAAATCCTTAGAAAACACGCTGTACACGTTGCTCGTGTTGGTTGTCTTGGTTTCATTGATTTGATGCATTCCGACCAATTTCATAACGTTCCGAATATTTTCTGCTCCAACCTGACAGTCTGTCTTGAGCAAGACTTTGACGATAATCCAGCTATTTTGAGCACTGTGCTCAGCCAACTTCAGAATGTCACAGTCAAGTAGGCTGTGTATGGTTCGGTTTTATTTACGTGCATCAATAACACACTGGGGCCGTTTGATTCGCTGCTAGTTTGCAGTGATGGCAACAACGACAGTCTGTGAGGAGCACTGAACTAGTTCCTGCTAAGTACAGCTTATTTGGTTGATAGTCAAAAATACGAATCTATGACGCCTTCCACTGCTGCACAGGTTTCATGTGGATAGTAAAACTGTCAGTTTGCAACACTTCGATGATTTCAATATGTTGGTCCGAGTGAACTGAAGTTTAGAAGAAACTCAGGGCTTTGAATGGAAACGTGTCAGCAACAGAAAGACCATGCCAAAACGTCGCAAGGATTCTACCAGTTGGGCTAGAACGCCTTAACAGGAGCTTGGAAATTTCGCAATTGATAAATTCTACGAGAGAAAATGGGACTTACGGGTAACACGGTCCGAATGTGTGTGTCATTGCTTTAGAAAGAGAGGGGTTGAAATCAATCTGAACACAAACCTCGCAGTCAAACGTGAACAGTATCCCGGTTAGATCACCTCGTTTGTGAGACTAATTATATAGCTAGAGTGTTTAATTCACCGAATGGAAGGAGGAAATATGAATGAAAATGTGAAAACTTGACAGTAAAAATCATATGGTCATCTGCTACACTCTTATTTCGATTATGCTATTCCGCTTCAGGACCTCAATATGTCAAATGATCATACGCCCTAAGGACTACTCGGCCACTGCCTCAAAACAGTAAAGACAACGTAGTCTAAGCGGCACTGAGAAATTTCAATTTTTAGAAAAAACAGTACATTTTTTGTAAAAACTTAATGTTTACATGGATGATTGTTGTTAGACAACAGGTTTGCTGCATTTTGGTTGGCGCGTTCTTCAGTACTTCTCTTTGTCTGATGCAAATCGGTCGTTTAAATAAGACATGCGTTCAAAAAAACTGGGTCTACCTATCAACCACTACCCGCAACCTCTACAAACAAAATCAATGTGACAGCTGATCACCATTTGACTGGCTGACATCTGACGTCTATAGGTGCCCTCATAACAACTTGTGTGATAGCTCTGATTGGTTTGACCTTCTCCAATATGGAAGCCGTTCTAGTACAATCTCATTGAACTTTCCGGTTGGTACACTGAGACTCACGTTCTTTCAAGCTCGTTCCAAATTAGTTTGGGTCATCTCTGCGCCCACCTTTGGGTACAGGGATAATAGCGAACTGTTTCCAACCTTCCGGTAGACGACAGGTTGACAATAAGCGTTTGACAAGTGCTGTAAGCAGTTTTGTCAATTCCATGGTGCGATTTTCCATGACGACTGGATATATCAAGTCTGGGCCGTGTGATATATCGGCTTTTAGGTTCTCTCATTTGACTCAGACTTACGACACTGATATCTGAGGTAATTTGATCAAGTTACTGCCTACGCGTTCAATAGTCGCCTGCGATTGGCAGATTTGCACGTTTACCTACGGTACATCCAGAGTGTTGGCCGACTCTGCATTATTATTGATAAATTCACCAGAGGTTTGTAGTTACAAAGTACCACTCTTACTCTTTGTGTGCGCTGAGACTTCGCTGTGAAAAACCTTAGGGTTCACTTTCAGCTTTTCAACAAGATCACGTTCACAACAAAATCGACCCTCTCTGGAAGCAACCATAGTACGATTACGCTACATGACATACTCAACAAACGCAAGTTCGGTCTGATCTACCTGTACCTGTTCCGGGCTAAACCTTTCAGTGTAATCAAACGTTTGGTTCTACTCCGCAGGTGTCTCTTCATTTACTAGGCCGGGGACAGCTTACTAGAATATGAGTGTAAAAGATGTCAGAGATTTCCTCAAAGATGGACTGTCGGCGATCACCTAGGTTGAGTGTCGTGAAAAAGCCAGGTTAATCAACCTTAATAAACCATGTCTTTAACCCATCCAAGTTTACTTAATGATAGGTCTTTGGATCCACATTTTGAAAAACATTCTCTCTAGTTACGTGTAGATATCTGCACTCAATTATTCTATGGTCAATTTGAAGAAGTGGAATTGTGGAATTTAGATTGCTTGTAACGTCAACCTCGTTGGCAAGAATGCTATCAGGACATGGGAATGCCTGACTCACTCGTCATCTGTTATAATTGTGGACATGTTGAAATAGTTCAGTTTCCATTACTGCCTCGAACGGTGAAGGAGAATGTTGCAGCATTGACTAATTGGTTCACAAAGTCTAGCTCTGGGTGACTGGAATCCCCCAGTATCGATGCCTGAGCGCAACCGAGAGATGATGTTTTATGCAGAGCTTTGCATCAGGCAGCTGCGACATTCCTGTCCACGGAGGTTGGTTTGTAAATCACACCAATCGAACAAGTGGAGTTTTGCTTGGCGTTAGCCACTCTCCAGTTTGATTCCAGAAGATCCAGTAGCACCCAGTAGCACGAATGCTTGTGGTCATTAGTTGCGATCCCAAATAGGCAGCTACACCACCCCTTTTACCAGTTTCCCCATAAACACAAAACACACTTGTAGGGAATAGAAAATGCGTCATTCCGCGCTTCTTTTTCACACTAGGTAACGGTAGTGCTGACTATAAGTGAGTTTTGAGGGGAACAGAGGTCACGAATGGCGACGAGTCGGGGTTTTTGAACTTCCGGACTGAATTTGGCATCTGCAAGAAGATCACTTGGGGTAAGTTTGGAAGCAGTGACACTAGGTTTCTGGTGATGTATATTCATCTCTACTCTGATCAGTCAGAATGGTACCTTGTCCCAGTAGACAACTGACAGCCGGCTTCTGGCTGGCTACGTACTCCTGTTTCGTCACTTCTCCTGCTAAGGAGGTTATTCTCAGAAGTCAAGGAGCAATTTCTGAGACCTATACAGACCAGTGATGTGTGTTGATAATTTCCACTAGCCTAGATCACGCGTTGCTTGAGTAAGGACATCAGAGCTTTCTGTGGCAGACACATTACACGTAATAATTCTTCATCAACTTCTTGGGCCTCAGATGACGACTTCTGGCGTGTGCATTTGTTTGGGTTGGGATGTATCCTAATTGAGTTATCACTTCACATTAGTTGACTTGTTGAAAAGTCGTAGGTTTTCCTGAGTCAACTGCGACATGAAGAATAACCCGCAGAGGATGCGGCATAAAAGTGTAGGGAAGAACAGAGCTACTTCGTAGTCTCTGAAGTCAGTCTGGGGAGATTTCAGGAAAATCCGCTTGTTTGGATTGTCTTATAAACCCCTCTCCGTCTTATTCCACTCAGTCGGCTAGCATTTTTGAACCACTTTCAGGTAGGGTGAACACAATTGTAAATCGACACACACATATGAGCGAGTTTAATGTTATTATCCTGGGTGGTCTGTTGTCCGCGTCCGCCAAAGTATATCTGCTGGATTTTCTCAGCCTGTTTTCGTTCATTAGAGTGGTCTGTCCTGATTGCATGGCTGCCCAAGGTTTTGAACAAAAACGCATCATCGGTGTTAGATAATAAAGCTTTGAAGGTTGCTGTCAGGTTTGTTTACGTGGGAATTTGAATCGGAGGCAGTGGATGCATAGAGAACGAAACAGAAGCTCGTATCCTCTGGACTGGGGTGCTATTTGATAGTCTAGGACACTGCTGGTGGCAGAGAGACATCTAGCTGAGGCTTAGGGTTCATGCATATGGGACGACGGTGAGGACTGTATTACTATACTGCTGTGGAACTTTGCCACTTAGGATAGAAGGCTTGAGTCGTCTTAACGTAGTTGACCATGAATGTCTGCGTTCGACAGCTCACATTGGATGGTCCGGTTCGTCTCCCAAGCTAGGGACATCGCAACTCACAAGGTAGGTGGCTAGAGACGTCAGGTGAGATGGCGGCTGGTCGGGCTTTATTAGTGCGAATGTCGTCGTTGTTTGGCCTGGTTATATGAGTCGAGTTCACCTAATTATGTAGTGCAGTGAAAGCCGTCGTACAGTTCGGCTGTTTAGTCGCAAGGTGTAAGCACCTTGATATTCAGTGTTTTGAAGGTGAATACAGTTGTTCTGTGATAAGTAGGTCCAATCCTGTTGTAACTGGTTCGCTTCTCTTACGAGCACGTAAACAAATAACGACGTTTAACGGAACGATAGCCAACAGTAACGAACAACGGACTACGGAAGATACACGACTAATCCGGGACTTCCCGGCTAACCCAACCACCCGCGGCTAACATATGAACACAGAGAGAAGACTGGCCTCCGGACAGAGCTCTTTTATGTCACTCAATCCGAAGACAACAAGGTCAGAAACCAGATCATATTTAAAGAGTTTGTGACTAATAGGAAGACCAACCCAAAGGAGGACCAAATGATGAGCCGAATAATACAGTGATGCGCCTAGGTGGGATGTAGGCATGTGAGCGTTGGGACGCGTAGATGGGGCTCCAGAGATTTGACACAAAGATTGACGGACGAAGTGGCGCATGACCTTGCCAACTATGATGGTCACTCGCCAGTGTGCTTTGTTCGCCGTTGTTGCACAATATTTTCGAGGAACTGGCGACTTCCCCGACAAATCCCCTTTGTTGTTCGTTTTTTGCTGCCCAAACATTTTTCCTCCTCACGATTTTATGTGAGTTATGCATCAACAAAAAACATTGGTGTATTGCTGTCTTAGGTGATAATACTGCTGATGATGATGGCAAGAGCAAGCGTAGCCAAAAGGAGCTGCTACTTCCAAGTTTCTCAGTCACCCCACCAGCTGTTAACACCAGAAACGCTAACAACACATTCCAACAGCTGCACTGTCGAATGAGTTATGACGCGTGTGTAATTCCTTAGGTATCTAACACTAGATGAGCAAATCGTCTATGTCGACTCACTTTTGTCTCGGCTGCTTCCGACAGAACCTCATTCATTCTCTTCTAGGGGATATGGTCGATGCTTGATTGTCTGCAAGCCAGATGATCGATTTCAGCCCATGCATAAAACGGAGCGAAGTAAACAACAAATATGACTCATGTCCTGTCACGAGTACATGTAATTCCATTTAGAAAACCAATTGTTCCAAATGGTACGCATGAGCTCATCTATTAGTTAGGTCACAAAAATAGACCTTTTTCAGAGTTCCAGATTGTATGCTAAATATCTCTTTTCGCCTCTTGCAACAAACTGGGCAAACCTGAAGTCTACGTCGATCCATTTTTCTGTCGATGATTAAATCATGCGACCGTCATTCAGGAATTTTCCAAAAACACCGTGTGACCGCTTGGAATGAACAGAAACTAATGAGAACGATATTTACAAAAGCACAGAGATACGAACAAATGCTTGAAGAATTAGCAGTCCCTCTTTGCGCCAATCTGTTTAAATTTTATCCCCAAGCACTATTGGCAGAAGACGGAATTATATTCAACAAACTTCAGGAATGTTTTAAATAACCGTACTAGCTCGTGACTCCAAAGTAAACTCGCACTCGTGATATCGCCACTGTTCAGTTTAGACGTAGCATCTGTGATGCACTAGTCCTATTTTTGAGTCCCAGTGAACTATCATCCAAAGAGACTTGTGTATCATTTCACGACAATCACATTAAGTCCTACTGAATGTGGTGTATGTTTTGGCTCAAACAATAGTCGTGAGTGGAGAATACAATAATTGGCAACAGTGACAGAGTCACGGTTGTTCTGTACAAGACTACATAATTCTAACTGACCAACAAAGAGTGGTCTCCCTGATGGAAGGTAGCTAAGCAGCGAATGTTACCTTTCTAGAGTTTGAGACCTACTATACATACATTTCAGGCTACAACACGACGTACATGAGTTCGAAACCTGGTCTGGTTTTAGGTTTTGCAATTAAACTTGGTGATTCTTTTCGTTATTCTGTCACATATTAAATGCTTTTGACCAGTTTATTCTCTAACCTGGAGATAGGGAGTGTTCCGATCTTGCTGGCATATGCTTAATTCCATCCTGTTTTCTGCATTTAAAGTCAATTTTTTCTGCTGTTCTCAGTTTGTAGCGGCTACTTTTGCGTGCGATGTTAATCAGTATACACCTGACATATCTAGATCAGATGGTTAATACTCATTATTCTCAAATTCCTGCTTGTAACAAAGATTTGGTCAAAACCGACCTAACCTACTGATCACATTACGGTTGCTGTTTGCTCACCCAGATTGATGGATAGCCTAACGGCCCGATGGAGATAGCATTTTGGCAACCTTTCCAATGCTAGTATTTTGACTTGCACTCAAACTCAAAGGTTACTGTACACGCAGTGCATTAATATTATTCATGAAACGCGAATACAGTGAACCTCGTTCAACTGTGGTGAAATCCCGATCTTCCCCGTATCATATACCCTATGTGGAGATGTCATCAGTTAGATGACCTTTCACGAAGTATTTCTATAATAATCTCACAAAAAAGTCGCAGCGTAGTTATTAGAGATTCATCAGACCCTCTACGTAATCGCACAGGTAAACAGCTCACAAAAGGATCCTTACGGACCAGGCCATAAAACTATATTTCGTTCGAAGGCACACACTGAGAAGTGAACGGTTTGTTGTGGCGTTTCGAATCCATACTAGTATCCTTTATCAAACAGATAAATGTGTCGGAATTAGATTGTTCCGTCGTATAAATATATATATATGTATATATATATGTATATATATATATATGTATATATATGACAGCTGCAAAATATAGTGACAGAAACTGTCCTGTACTGATGCCTTCACCATCGTCGAATAATACTGAAATTTTTCAATACCTGGTGAGCCACATACGCGAATTGCACAGTGATCAATATCGCACAACAACCGCCTTGACTACATATTCGTTCCATAACATCGTCTGCTATGTGAACAGTACGGAGATGACATAGCGTATCAGTTCATAAGTTAGTTCACAAATATTTGCTACCTGACAGCCGATAACATTGCATCTAATGGTTTGAAGCTATGCATTACAATTCCATTGGTTGATTCGTTGTAAATGTTTTCATAAAACCGCCATTCGAACCAGACATTTTTCAGTAGTCCATTCGAACTCTGTGCGACCTTGAAGTAGGTCTGGTGGTCTGATCACGTGATAGGTGCGGGAACACTCACTGTCCTTCTTGAATTTTCTCTACAACAGCCCAATGAAACCAGTGACCAGTTCCAAAAACCATCCGGTCCTGGATGAAGGTAGGCAAAATAATGGGACTGGTTTGGAAAGTTTGGACAAGCTGTGCTCCCGTGTCTCGCAGTCGGAACAGGTCGAAGACAGCGAGAAACTACTGGAAAAACGTGACCAGTGGAAACGTCGATTTGACTTCTTATTGGCTTGCGTTGGGTTGTCTGTCGGACTGGGCAATGTATGGCGATTTCCGTATTTGTGTTATAAGAATGGTGGAGGTAAACTGTGGTTATTGCTTTTCTATGCTATATGTGCCCATTATTTGGAGTATGATTCGGTTAGTGACAGACCAAATATCAGTTGTTTTCGCATCTATTTTTTTTAATTTGCTCTGAGTTTTTGTATTGTGAACATGAAACAAAAGTTGATTAACTCACATATTTCACTCGGGCTCTGACGTAATTTCATTTAAATCGGAAGCTCATGCAATGAACGCGAATTATGATCATATTCACATGTAATTACACACTAGGAGTTTACAAGTACTTTGAGCGTCATCACAACAGTCATCTTGATATATGCATGTGTGGTCAAAACGATGTACTAAAAACAAAGACCGATTAATAATATTTTTGAAACACGTAATGTACTGATAAACATGTTGATCTCACCACACATGCACCAGTAGTTCAGACAATCTTTATAAACTTCTGTTCACCGATTATCGTGTTGCTCAAACTAGAAGTAAGTTGGTGAACAGTGCGAAAGAGGGAAGAGTGTGTGTAGGACTATACTCCCATATATAGCTGTACACAATATGGCCTAGAGAACATTGTTGCAAAAATTCAAATTTCTTTTAATTATGTTACAATGTAATCTGCTGGTTACAGCTTATTACAAGTAACTCACATGAAACAGTTTACTAGATTCACTACAAACAAATAACTTGTAGAATTACAGGCTTATGTCACACAAACAGACCAAGTAATGGGGCTGAGTGACTGTTTGGAATTAACATAACTAGTTAAATGCTAACAGCCAAGTTTGGTCCATTCAAACATTCGCAATGGGAATCGAAAGGGTATTCCAAAAGAGGGTTGTTCTGAACAGCGTTTTGTAAACACCTTAACCACAATTCACCAACGTAGACGCCAACCACACTGCTTACTTTAAAACGATGCAACTACTCATGAGCGGACTTTGGACCACGTCCTAATTAGGGCTAAGAATTTGATGTGATATTCTTTTAGCCAGGTTAAGTAATCAGAACACGAACACCTTAGTTTTATCGTCGGACCAGGCTATTTGTGGCGTTCTATTTTGTCTGGTCCCTTCAAACAACTGATTGCTCAAGAAGCAAGAATCCCCAAGCAAATTCCTTTGATACTCGCTATGGTTGTGTTCTGTACTGTACGCCGACTTTCGAAACCAATTGTTCTGGTCACCGCAAAGCGAAGAATATTTATTTTGGACATTCGTTGAACCTCATGAGAGTTTTACTTTCGGAAGTGCTATTACACTGGCCGCCATAGGATTTAACTGGTTTAAGTCAGGCTGGCCAAAATATTGCCAAAATCTTCCACAGTGCAAGGTTCCTACAATCAGTTTTCAGTTAGCCGGTTAGTTGAGTGCATCATCTTTGGCCAGAGACCCAGTTGAACAATGTCGTCCGGTATTCACAAATGTTTATTCTGTTAGTTGTGTAGCATAATAATGCTTTTTCTTCCTCTGTGATAACCCCGCGCAGGAACGTTTCTAATTCCTTATTTCGTCAGCGTGTTCGCCGCTGGACTGCCCGTTTTCTTGCTGGAAGTCACACTGGGACAATTGACTTCTCAAGGAGGTATCTCCGCATGGAACATATGTCCACTATTCAAGGGTAAGTCCTGTACCCTTCGTCAGGATTATGTGTTTGTGTGCGTGAATGTGTATGATGTTTGTCAAAACAAAACCCACTCGTCCATCAAAGCGAATCGATTAACAAATACATAACTATTTCCGGTACACTTTGAACACAAGTCAAGTTTGTTCAAAACCACACAGTGAAAAATACTATCCAGTCAGTCTTTTTGGAGAAATCGGAATGCGCTAAGATTTTTGCCCACTCGTAGTGTACAATCTTGTTCCGAATTTGAGTTGAACATCGGTAAGTTGAACGTTTCAATCAATATCGGATAAGCCAATGTTAACCTTGAGGCTGTTAATAAAAGTTGGTGATAACTGATAAAATGCTACTAAAATCCTCATTCAATAGGTTGCTGTATCATTTTTGAATCATTTTGAATCCAATTACCGAAGACACGGTAAGTTTGGTCACATCCATGTTCTTCGGACGATTTGAATGCATTCTCAGTGAAATCATTTCATAGTCTCAAACGAAGGAATGCAAAAGGATTTTATCGTGTCACTCTCATAGTTTCGATCCTATGAAAACAGAAAACAACCGATTGCTCTTAAAACGAGCCAGAATAATTTGACCATTGATAGTCATTGCGTCGAATCCATTGCAAACCTTTGATTGATCACATCTTGACTTTCAACCAACAGATAGTGCGGTAATTCAAATGCCATGTTCCTAAGTCGAAAAATGACCTGTAGACGATAAACCGACCAGTGAGCAAAAAGTTGCTACAATATAGGCGTGGGAATATACTAACAACAAATTACCTGTCAAAGCCTGAGAACATTGACAAAAAGCCGCTGAACTTTTCCTACAACAAGGTACAGCTGAACTTCCTCATTTGTTCGTTCGATGAACTATTAGATTACGTCTTCTCTTCGGGTAACCGGCAACGAAAAATTTAACGGCGAATATAACAATGAATTGGAAATCCATACAAACGATTTGTGGGAAAGCATACAAATATAGTGAGACTTTTAAGGCAGCTGAGATGTAACGTGAAATACTGATATGCCTTCGTATGTCTTCTAGAGTGCAGTATGGTGTGATGGAGATATGAGGGGCTGAGAAACTCCTGAAAGGAATGTGAAATGTGTTGAGTGTTCGGGCTTCGAAGATATTCAATTTAATTTACGAAATGTGCTAGGACATTTGAACTATGGAATGTCATTTATGAAGTAAGTCTCATATAAATCGATTCCTCTCGACAGATTCACACCTAGCGGGAACCACCCTATGTGAAACTAGGTAGCTTCTTATTTAGTAAATTGAGTATATTTCTTTATCTGCAGTGTAGTTCAACTGCTCGCCAGTGATGCTGATGTATTGTCAAGCTAACTGCTTGAGAACGCTTGCCTGTGCAGTCATCTCCCGGATTGCGTGAAAAAGCGATGTGTTTGAATAAGTCTGAATACGTCAAATGCAAGTCTTCCAAATTCTCAGCCTGGCATGGAAGGTTAATTGGCAAGACACAATTTGCAGTTCCCATCACTGGTTTGTATGCTGCTAAGCTATTTATTTTCACAGTTGGACTTTTAATTGGGAGGGTCCGTCACAACGTCCATCATTCTTAATCTGTCTGTTAAAGATTACACGCTTAATTGCTGAAGAGAACGAATCGAAAACAGACTGCAAGCTGAAAGATGGTATGTTAAATCTCACTCCTGTTGGACCAAATACAATTTCACTTAAACTTAACGGGGTTATGAGTCTGTAAGGTTTACGGAGCGTAAGATAGATATAACAAGAACTGCCCTCAACAAGATTCTTGTCACAGCTGCCCCTGAAAGTAGAATATTCCATATATTTACATGATACACTTGGGTAACGAGTCGATGACTGCTCATCTAGAATCAACTCAATAAGGGTGCTAACATATTGTTTCACAGATAACCAGAATCATGTGCTGTGACTTAAGATACTGTGTACTTATGCATCATGATTGTTTTTCGAATGGCCACGCTGAGATTATGGAAAAATTCATCAAGAATCATGGACGACAGTCCATTCTAACTTATTTGACTAAAATTGGAATCGGTATTCTCTATCCGCAGCCTGTTTGCTAATTGGTCCGATTTGTCTGCCTTTTACCGGCTGAGTTTTGTCAGTAGTCAGTGATGGTAGCATCTGATCTATTCAACAAGTGCTCATTTGGACTGGTCGGATGAGTGGCTGTACGTTACGTTCCTTCATTAATGCTCCCAAAAGTGATCGGATGTTTTGCGTTAGCGAGCTGAACCTGCCTTGTTTGAATAATGTCTACTCTTTCGTTGGCTGTATCACCAAAGAAAGCGGACGGTAGAAATTTCCCGAAAGGTTATTTCGTCTACCAGTAATGTTCTTACGACAGATTCTGATGGGTTGGATATATCCGGAAGTCAGGTCATATGATTCACATGACCACGGGAATTCAGCGGTTTCCACGGGATGGCTACTTGGGCTATGTAAGTGAGTTAGCATTGACGGACAACCCGGTTGCTGCTTCACATTATATGATGAAAGTGAGTATACTTTAACAATTTGACGGTGCACTGGGAGTGACTCCAGTTTATGTAGCGAACCTGGAGAAATTAGTGAATGAGGCATTTAATCCATTTTACGAATATTCACTTCCATTACTCAACAAAAAACCACCCATCACGAGCACCATTGAGCAAAACATAACGACAAAACGGCATACTGTGTAACGCAGATACCAAGTTTGACTACCTAATAAATGTTGCACAGTTGACAGATAGGCTACAGCCGCCTTAAAAAGCTTTTTTTCATTCAGTTTATTTACGCTTGAACCAGTCTAACACCAATAAAAACGTACTTAGGGTGGTTAGAATAACAGAGT
Source organism: Paragonimus westermani (assembly GCA_008508345.1). Classification (NCBI taxonomy): domain Eukaryota; kingdom Metazoa; phylum Platyhelminthes; class Trematoda; order Plagiorchiida; family Troglotrematidae; genus Paragonimus; species Paragonimus westermani. The sequence goes on along the minus strand of QNGE01001510.1, from coordinate 37,049 downwards.
TCCATAACCTGGCTCGGTTAGACAGTGGCCAGCTGTCTATGGCTGATTGGTGTAAAAAGCTTAAATCACTCTGTAGTCTTTCTGTTTGCCATACTATCCACTACACGCCAGGTGTTAGTCGCATCAGAGTGTAACATCAGCACGGAGTTGACAAGATGTGGGGTTTGTGGAGATTCCAGTACAGAACCTTGTAAAAACACTGCTAGTCGCAAATTACCAGTCAGTGAGTGTATCGTTCATTTCATCGCCAACTTGACCTTGGATGTTATAGATGAGCCACAGGAATAAGAGATCATTTACACTACAATTAAACAGTTTTGTATCCAGTGTTAAGTGGACTATTCGATCAAACGTTTAGAAGAAATCAGAAGGGTAAAAACGAGCGGTTGGGCTTAAGTATTCTTTTCTGGTAGTTATTCCCGAGCACTTTGTAACACGGTGATACATTCAGAACCCACTGGAGCTTCTCGTTGGTTGTTAGTGCAATGCAAATTGGGTGTATACGTAAGTGATCAACCTTATAGTGATGTGTGAGGCGATCGACGACAATCCAATCAGCCTGTAATTGGCGGGCTCGCTGAGGTTACTGCTGAAAAAGTGATGAGGCCGTATATAACCTTAAGAGTTTGAGCAGCATGCCGTATCAGGTAGACCATGTGGACAATTCGCACACTGATCTCTACGACGCTGTATCATACCTCACCAGTATGAAGCAGCATTCTCTTTAGATGAAAGTTCAACAGAACAGACGACAGAATAGTCGGAGGAGTCACAAACGTGAGTGGGCACAATTTACAACCCGACATAATGCTGTGCCTATTATCAAGTGCGTACTAGAAACACAATAGATAAGGTTCATATGCAAATGTGAACATACAGCGAAACACACGACAGTTTTACAAGCTAACTGTCGTCAACATAGTTACCATGGTGGCTCTAAGCCTCCAGACGAGTCATTCTACAAACAATGTTCCCGGGAAACTGTTAGAGCATAGCGCAACAGCCGACGTTTATCAGTTGCGTAATCAACTGTGAACACCTGTGGGATTTCCACCTGGTGAGCTCTCTCTGGGAAATGAGCGGGTGCTGATGCTATCGGTTTGAATGGTGACTGTAGCGTCCACACACGCATGCCTCCTTATACTAAAACTACTTGCTGTCTCAGTGAAAGTAGGATATTTAGAGGTGAGAAATTTCAACTACTGTTCGTTCACGCTAGTCTAGTCAACTTAGAGACTACATGAATAAATGTGGGAGCTGCCGAACAAAGATAATCAATGTTTTAGAAGTGTATCTGTACTCCGACCAACTTAGCACTAAGGGTAAACTAACCCAGGACCTGTAGGCTAATTTTCGTGGGAACTATTGTGTACACCTCAATTTTGGAGAGACATCCATGATGCTCGTACTGGGTGCAAGTGTTGCTTCTGTGGTTCCAATTACAAACGAATTCGGATAATGCGCGTCAAGAAACCTGCAACGAGCGTGAAACAGCAAGATAGTGTAGACAGCAGTTTACAACGGACACTGAACAGCTTGGTCAACCCCAGTTGACAGACGATTGACATGACAACTGATCGAAGCCACCTATATCGTGTCTGTCTCTTATTTTTCCTGCTTTCTGACGATAGAACTTTAATGTTTCATTGAATCCAAATTTGCTGAAGACTAGGTTTTAGTGTGTGTAAGCGAACAGTTCAGAAGAACCGCAAAACACGTAGTAAGTACACATGGAAAAGTCACACAGGTTACGGTAGTACAGTCACGGCAGTTAACAAAATAAGATGTGTCGGTACCAATTGCACAGTTTCTCACCAATGGACTTTACATTAAGCGCCACGTGACATTCAGGAGTTTCCCTAACTATGGCGAAATATTGATTCGTGTATAGAGGACAGCCGTGTTGATATCAGATGAGAGCAGATCTTGAGAAGTAATTAGTAATGCGCGGTTATTGTCCGGGTAAAAGTGCTGAGGACAGTGCGGTACGAAAGGAGCAACATTAAACAAAATGAATGCATCGAACATTAACTGCGATTGCGTGTGAAGATCTCAAGCCTACCCATCGCTTGCAGTAACGTAGGTGAAAATGAGGACGCACCAGTCTGGCAGAAACACTTTGCACTATGAAGGTACGAAGCGCATTTCATGCAAACCAAATTCAGAATGATCTTCGTATCATCGAAAGTGAAGCTAAGCAAAATAATGTCGTCCACGTGTTTCATATAAATCAACCCAGTGCCAAAAAGTGACTAAACACTGACCAATACGCTACCGTATTGGTTAAAAAGCTTCAAAAATTTGGAATATGAAGTGAAAGGAGTAAAAACAGCTGAAATTTTACGGTATAAAGAGATGTGCGGGTTTGGTCACGATTTGCGCCTAAACAATCAAACGGTTCACCATATCGGTATCTTGTGGTCCAACGAGTAAATTTAGATTTTGATAAAAGGCCGCAAAAAACTCACTGTCTTGTATAGTTTTGCATGCCCGTAATTCAGCCCATTCCCGTAAGAGGAATATCTTCAACTCAAACTCTGGTATGAAAAAAACTGTACTTAAACTTCTCCTTCTCCTGGCTTAGTTTGTTCTGGTCGGATTTAGCTCCCACTTGTTAGGTTTTGGAGAATGATAATCTTTTGCCAACCTCATCTGATCGTCTGTAACTAATGGTTATGCAACAATTTTGAACTCAAAACCAACTGTGATGCACAAAACCTGGTCATTTTGACAATAGTTGTATCTAACTAACCGTTTGCAACGTCTTACAAGACCACCAACTTTATTAAAAAACGTGCGTGCCCACCAACGCGTTGGGTTTTACGTGTGTCCCTTTAACAGCTGGATCATAACTCAGAGAGGATTAAGTGTGTATGCAAGCTTTTTTAATGTAAATTTATCGAACAGCTTACTTTAGTTAAGAAAGATTGTAAAGTGCAAAGCGTAGTCGGACAGCATTAAGTTATTCCAGGAAAATCTGCATATCGTCTTCCAGTCGAAGTGGAAAGAAAAACCTGTCACTGTGAATACAAAAAGTGCTATCCAGTTTGAAATGCCGCCAGTGTTTGGGCATCTGAATTCCTCTGCATTTATACTTTATTAAAGCCATTCCGATTTTCCCAGCTTAGCTGTTGACATAATATCCAAGGTGCATTTCACCGTTGTCTACACTCGGCTAGACCGAAACAACAAACCTAGTTGTACGTTTTCCGATAACGCTGCTGAATAATATATGTAAATTTGTTGAAAACAACAAGGTTGATAATAGCTCGTGGTTATCTGCTCACTAAGCGTTTGTTAGACTGCTCACCCTTTCGTGTGTATGACGAAAACAACGACCGATACAGAGGAGAACCGAATCTGAACGGAGATGCATACACACAGAGGTATAAAAGATTGTTATCGGTAGCTGATGCTACTTGGTCTGTTCTGCTTGTAGGTTACGCGGAGCATCAGAGAACAGAAGTATGCAAAAATCTATCAGGGGCTTATAGGTAACTGGGAACACTGTAATCACTGGAAATTGTACACGAATGCTCATCTAGTATAAAAAGAGATCTCAGTAGATAACGTCAACAACGAAATCGTTTGCCGTCAAAACGAAATGTCATTGAAGCAAATTAATCGGTAGTGATTTATAAAGTGAAACGTAGCGACCATCTAACTCAAGGACACCACTTGAAAAAATGATGATGATGATGATACACCAGCAATCTGCTGTGATCAGGTTGGAAACCAGTACAGTGTGAAATTGTGGTATCTAAAAATGATTCCGAAGCTGATGTTACGATTGCTCCAAAGGATATGGGTGCTGAATGATTCGTACGCTGCCGCCTGTTTTCAAGTTGACCATCACTCACATTTGATCGCGGCGTTCGCATTCAGATAGACGTTCCAGCCAGCCTCTTTCGAAAAGAAGCACTAGACTCGAGACAATCGGGCAACCTGATCATTGCTCACATGCGAGAATGGTTGTGCGTTCAGGTTTGATAATTCGGTCGTGTCTATTGTGAGATCATTGGCGCAGTAGTCAACACGGTCGCCTCATGAACGTGTGGCCGGAGTTCAAATCTCGGCCGTGGCAAGGATATGCACTACTGAAGAGCTCTAATGAGAACGAAACTCGAGTCTGGTGCTCCTTTTCGAACAGTACTAGGTGAAGTACAAAGAGAGCACAACAAGAAAGACTGTTCAACTAATCCAGTATTTCAAAAGAACAATTGCAGCTGACGACAGTGAGAAGTAGATCAGTAATACTCTGAGGTGACGTCACCGGAAAAACTATATCCAGTTTTTAATATGATTCCAGTGAAGCTGTTGTGTTGAGGCAATCAGTCCGATTGCACGATACCCCGTAAAACTGTCAACTTGGTCTCGCAGATAACATCTTTGCCCAGTTTGTAGAGAACCCGATTGATTATGGTAGACCTTTTCGATGACCATCACATTTTAGCAAACCAACTACCTAATCAACCATCCACTTTCAACTAATTCATCAGGAATCGGATTTGCCACAACTGTGACCAATTTTTGTCTGAGCTGTTATTACAACGTGATCCTGGCCTGGGCTCTATACTATCTGTTTTCCTCGTTAACCACCATTCTCCCTTGGACGCTTTGTGGACAGTGGTGGAACACGGACGGATGTCGGGATAGCTACTTGACGAACACGACAACTATGTCAAATATCACTGAAAACAAGCTGAACAAATCCTCCTTCACATCCTCTTTGTCTGAGGGACAGATTTCACATGCACAGAACCGAAGTGCATTACTCCTTGTGGATGCAGCTACTGAATTTTGGGAGTGAGTATTTAAATACCTGTTTGGCAAAACTTTGCAGTTTCTTTCATACGAGCTGATGGATCGAATGTAAGACGTCAACATTTTGGTTTACCAAGAGATAGTAATTTCGTGAATTTCATCCACAGATATTGTGAGCAGAAGACATTTAGTGAAGCGTTCAATTCTACAGTAAATGACATTATTTGAAGGGTTCGAATGGAGGATCTGGAGCTTGAATGTAAATGTATGAATACTTCTTTTGCAATCAGAAACATGTAAGGATTCCGTAAAGACAGCAGAATACACTCCTTCGTGAGAATCTGGATGCTCAGTTCAACTGACACACCGTTAGTGACAAAAACCAAAATGATCGATAACATAAACTTGAAAAAGGATTTTGTAATCGTGACGTTCGAGTAATGATTTTAAAACAAAACCTTAGTAGCAACTTGCACTACGGTACGGTGTTTTGATGTCCCTGGTGTCCTTCTTCAACGGCGTTACAGTGGTATGCATTGACAATGAATCATGAATCAACCAGAGGTTTATCGCGGTGCCAGTTTTCCCGCTCAATGATTCGCGTACTCAGAGTGCTCCTCGGTATGCTAACGCAGTCCGCAAATCGTAGTAAGAAGATGGGTGATTCTGCAAACACACTTCATTTAATGGTTTACTCAACTTATAAATCGCCAACATTTGGCGAATGCGTTAGGGTGCCAAGGGGACAGACGTGAGACAACCTCCAGTGAAACCGCACGTCAGTTGTCAAGGCAAATAAAATTTGGCGGGAACTTGTTGACCTTTAGAGTTGGAGCAGGCAAGTTGAGTGCCATTCCCGACAGTAGCGAATGAAACATTGGTATCTCGGAGGTTTTAGATTTTATTATGCAGCTACGAGTGAAGTTGCAGTACATTCACCAGCACACTAACTTTAATATTAATGGTTTATAGTAGATTTAAATCCAAAAGTTAACATGAATCGTTACTGCTGTACACATATGGTAGCGCTCATGCCGCAGGGAAATTAGGATTTTTGGGACCTCGAAGATAATCTTCCTATAGGTTAGGTGAAAAAGGGTTAGGTACGTTGCCCATTAAATGGAGGTGAGACTAGCTTAACTAAGGTGCTTCTGTACCCGGTGCTATTTATCAGTCTGCACCACACTGTGGTCAGTGACTTACTAACACTGCCGTTTACTTATGAATGGGTAGGACCTCAGCATAGCATTATTCTACATGGGAAGTTAGACTTTCCTGGATCATTCGAGTTTAGTCAAAGTACACATTCTGATTCAATGAGAGTGTACGTATCTTGACAGCCGAGTTTCCCTCCAGTTTCTCGACAACACTTCAGTACCAAAAGGTTTACTTTTTCCAGTCGACAAATTAGTGGTAAACTTGACATAAATCGAAGAATTATGACCTGTACGAGCTGTTCCATACAGTAGGGAACATAAAACTTGGGGTGTTCGACGTTGCATAACTCCTTTTGTTAATACACAATGATCTCCGACGAACAGTTGGGGATTTTGTCGGTGATAGATGGAGATATATTCCTATTTGGTTGAGGTTTTATCATTCCAGTAGAGCATGTACACATTGCACACGTCTGCAGTGGGCGAGTGAAATTCGAATTGCGTGAAGGAAACCCTCCACAATTCATCACCAGTCAGTTGTTACACAGTAAGTTTCAATCATTATGGTGTCGAGTTGACCAAGGAGTCGAATTCGTGAGGACAGTTGCTGAAGTTAACAGAAAAGTTACGCTCTGCTTTCCAGGCTGTTAGACAACCTGCTTGTCATTCTGAAACGAATGTGACCAAGCCGTTGCATAGGGTAATTCGGTCACGACCGACGCAAAGTCATGAGAAAGTGGCACTTTGTCAAAATCCCGACCGTGACAAAGATACGCACTGGTGAGAAGCTCTAACCAATGCGAAACGTTGGTATAGTGCCTCTTTTCTACTAAAAGGAAGACGACCTGTCTGCTAATTCACTACTGATATAAATGGCACGCTGATCAACGGAATGTTCACAACAAGATAGAATCTCATTACCACGCTCGTCGCACTGTGAGTCCTATTACTCGGACAACATTTTCGTTGTCCCAAAGAGCGTACGGTATGAAGTACGCCATTTGAAAATATAATGCTCACAGGTAGGCACAGTAAGATTTAACCTCGAGTACAAGTGATAGTACAGTACCATATATAGTTTGCCACTGCAAATACCCTCGAGTATCATGCATTCACATAGTGAAATTATTACTGGCTTTTGCATCTCAAAATACGAGCAAGTTTTCCACAAAGTAATGTAAACATGTGGGTTATCTTCTGAGGTGTTTGCCTCAAAAATATGGCACATCAGATTGCGGAACTAATCATACATTAGGTGTTGTACCAGAAACAGATGGTTTGCTCGTGGATTCTTACATCCTCTGAGTGGATGTTCAGCACATGTGGTGTGGAAGTAAGACCAACTCAGCGAAATAATGTGAAGGTTGTCTGACTTCATTACTACAGAGCAGGTCTGTGAACAGCAACGTCCTTTCTACGTTCGTGTCCAGATTATGATCAAAACAAACTCTCACTAGTCGCAATCACCACAACTTTAGCACCGGTTTCGGTAGCTAACTTCTACGGTGGCTCGTGTTTGTTCTGCAGGTTGATAGAGCCCGGCTGCCGTTTATGGTGATCGATTATTCAACAGGTTGGATGTACCCAGCAGTGTGGTTTACTGCACATCTTATCCTTAGTATACAGTTGGTTGGGCTAATATCGTACAGAATATGAAGTAAGTTTTCCATCTGAATGTTTATGCTCAATAATGATGGTATCTGGGTAAGAGGGTTAGTGTTCAAATTGTTTCAGAATGCAGCGAGAGGCTGATTCGAACCAGAATACAGGACAGGTATCATTAAAAATTGTGGGATGGCGCTGAGCCACTTCAGATGCCTGCAAGCAGGTATCTGATCAACATGTTCACAACACGCACATTCTTCCGAAGTTGGCTGATAATATACGCAACTCTTCCGTGACACTACCGCACGTACATTGGCATTGTTGTTGACAAGCGTAAATGTTCCTCTTACTGATCCGATCACCAAGGTCATCCAATATTTATTAGTCGTTTAGATGATACTGTTTACAGCATGTGTACTAAGCCATTATTTTGGTACACATGCTTGCTTCTATTTCCTGCCTGTTGTACGCGTGATGATCACGTGCTTTATATATCAGGAAGAAACAGCAGCAAGCAACCTGTACCCATAAATTAGAAAAGATTTCGTGTGACGTGGATATCTAAGACCGCCGCACGTGTAGTGATCACGAGCCTCATATACTAGGGTGAAACAGCATCAGGCGACCCGTACCCTTATATCAGAAAGGTTGTCGTGTGACACGAATATCTAGGGACGTTCTTCAAAAGCACGGGTTCATAATGGCCTCCGCAAGAAAGACTGTATGCACTGGTTCAAAGAAATGTTTTCTCAAACAGCTGCAACAAGGTAGCGTTAACAATTCGAACTACTCGCAATAATCCCCGTCACCAGATGCACAAACAGGGTTTCAAGCCTGCTAATAAATGTTTCTCAAATCATCACCGTTAATCCGCATTACCAGTGAACAGGAAGGCACGTAGGGCAGTCGGAACGGATGTACACCGCTTGCCTCTAACGGTGATCGAAAATAGTGGCTGGACGATTTACTGATTCACGATTGTTTTGGTTAGGCTTCAAATCCGTCCACGTATCGCTACTTTAGTGGTTTATCGAGAAATCTTACCACTAACTGTCTTCATGTCGGTTGGCGGTGGCCAGGCTCCAGTAAACTGTTCATTACCTGGTACAGACTAATGAAGACACGCTTTACTCACCGGATGGTAGTCCAACTACTGATACCAACGGTTTTAGACGAAGCCTCCGAGCAAAACAGCTCGAACTAACTTTTTCCAATGTATACAATGTTTAAAATCAAGACACACACAATGGTTCATGGATTTTGAGCACGACAGTTAGTTTTTAAGCACTGGTACTCTCGAACCGTAAACAGACAAGATGACAGAGACCCTCCCACAGGGTTGAAAAGCCACACATCTTGTAACTACATTGGTTTTAACTCGTGGTTCAATCAAGGACTTGATTCATGATAGGTCTTCAAATATCTCTAACATATTTTTTAAACAGATGTACTGAATTTTCCCCAGAGACTTTGTATCAGCGATATTCACGTGTTGCATTTTATTGGACGCTTCCATATTGCAGTCAAGATTCCTATAACCATACAATATCTCCACCTTTATTCTATATAAAATTATAATCTTTTCCCCCTGAAAGAGTAACCTTAAAAATTGTTCGTTTAGACTGACTTCTAGTTTGTAAACTTTTCATCACCAAACGACGTGACATCATCGAAGCATAGGTGCTTCAGCTTCTATTTGTACTCAAAAGCACCTAACATCCATTCCTTTCCGTTACAACTCATATTGTATGTCAACCTTTGAGTAACGACATACGTTTACACTTCACAATAACGTTCGCTGTGTTTGGCGGGGCATATCGGGAAGAACACTGAATGTGTCAGTAAGTGGTCACAAATTAAAAACATACCATCACCTTCGTTTAGATGAAATAACCCGAGTAATAGATTGGCTTTCATTGCTCTGAACACTACTCCCAGGACATTGACAGTTGAGGCGAACTAAGACTAGTCAGGATTATTCGGCCACAGATAGTACATGTTTAGAATGTTCTACGGAAAAAAGTGGTGAACGTCGTTGAAAAGTTAGGAGAACTCGTCATCATCCAAATCGTCTTTTATAAATTCTATCCAATATGTAACAGTATATCTGTATAGTGAACTGGAGAAAACCTTGCTCTGCTTGAGGTGTGTAGTATTCTGCCTGAAATACTGATTCCTACTGTACGCAGAAACGTAGGGTCTTTTGCCTACAGTCTGTTCGTTGCATGTGATCGCTTTTGTCTGTCCACACGCTTGTCTGTTTGTGTGAGCCAGTGGTGTCATATACACTTTCGGGTTGCCCACTTTCTTGACAGCTGGACGCTGTACTCCTTTGTTGGTTTCACACATGTCTGTCGCCTATGATTCTTTGAAACCTCTTGTAATTCCCACAAAATATACATCGGTTCTCCGACTATCCCCATTCCTATTTCGCGTCTGGGACTTTACGGGTTTACCCAGAAGCCATTAAATTAGTATACTTATGCAATAAATCCACGCCACATCACCACTATCACATTCACTTAATCTAATTTTGCCCAACTCTCTGTTCTATTCATCTCTCGGCGTTGTATTCTCCCAGAACATTACTCTGCACTGTTATGGTCAACCACAATACAATCAGACCATTCTCTTAACTGTTATACACGTGTGTGATATTGTCCGGTGTATCACACTGTGTTCCTCAACTGTGATGTTACACTGCCCATCTTTTATTCACCTTTGCTGATATATTAGGTTTTAAAGGGTTGGTTTGCTTTCCAATCAGATGCTGAGCTTAGTCCATCATAAAACACTAATATTTTTGGTTACTACCGAGGAGTGGACCGTATGATTACAAAAGATGTGATCCGATGCGATCGACGCTCACTTCAAATCTTGCCATACGCTGGCATCCTCCATATTGCTCTTGTCTTGCCTCAAGCTTTTTGTTACCCAATCTTTTATATTCTTTGGGCCTTTCTCTATCACTGAAGGTTATCTAACTCACTACATCCAAATGATAAAGGTTTCGCAATCACATTAGTTTGTCGTCCGGCTAACAACTCTTAGTCAGCCAAGCTACAAACACCTATGTCAGAACTGGTCCAGATTTCGGGTTCACACTGGGTAGGGTTTTTAGGCAGAACCAAAAACCGGGCAGTGTAGGACAGTGGAGAAACATGTACAGGTGAGCAATATCATACATTTCCGGATCGAAGCTTAGGATCACTTATAAAACAGTATCATGGTAAACACAACCGATTCAAACTGTTGGGTCAGAAGTGCAAGCACCCGTCCTGCTTACAATAAGTGTGCATTTCGCCCAACACCAATTCACACTTTTTTATCAAAACATGTCAAGCAGATAGCTACAGTGAGTCCTGTAAACAAAGTGCCGTTGTTTAACATCAAAGTTTCATCAGTAGAAGCCAGTGATCCCCAATCGCCAAAGTCCCCGTTATCGGTAACGCGACGGTGCGTCAGTGTAGGCATAGATCAGTGGTCTGAGTAAAAACAGCTGACCAAGTGTTTAGTGTATGTTCTGTATCGGCTTTGTGATACCACACCTTGCAGTCGGAAACCATCTGATTGTAAGGGGAAGGCTAGTTTAATTCATATCAGGCGGACCTGCTTTGATTGTTCAGGTGTACTGAATGTTTCTGTTTCTCACTCAGTAACCGTTGTATGTGTGGTTAGACCCGTAGTTACTAAGTCCCAGTCAGGTTGCATCAACTCATCCACTGAGAAGTTTTCGCTTATATTTCAGGATCCACTAGTTCCCCTGCTTGCTGTCGGTCGTGTTAAGCAATGTAACACTGCATACAACTATTATAATCCATGTGGGACAGACGGTTTCAAGTGTGTTCACATGCCCTGAATCGACTTCACCCAACTCTTCTACCTTGAGCTTTTTTAATTCACTTTGTGTTTCAACAAGAATAGAGAGAGAGACACTTGGTTCCCCCGTATAAGTTTGTAGGCACAATCCACGTTACCTTCGACTCTGGTTTCATTCAAACCCTAGTAAACAGTTTTGCATTGGTAATAGCAGAACCGTTGCGGAAATCCAAAATATTATCTCGAAATTTAATGGTGTCTTGAAATGTGGTATTCTGTGAACAGACTTGACGGTCAATTTCCCATGTCCATCTTTCTGCCTAAAAACGTAAACCCTCACACACAAACAGACGTAATGTTTTGGGACTTTCCAACGGAATCGAACACATGGGAACAGTACGCTGGCAAATGGCACTTTGCTTACTCCTGGCATGGTTGATCATCTTTCTGTGCATATTTCGGGGAATCAAAACGTCGGGCAAAGTAAGTTGTCTTTTATTACATGCTTTGAATCAGGTGTTACATTTATAGACAACGGATTTCCATATTTTTATCCACGTTGTTCGTCAATAAAACTCTATTTCAGGGTAGTCATTTAGTCACCAAAAGCTGCGCTTACCACGTTTCCGCATTCCCGCAAGGTCCGTGTAACAAAAGACAATGTGACGATGAGATTACCATGACAATAACATAATCGAATACGGCCTTTTACCACTCGTCTAACAGAAGGTGAGCACACTGTTCTCAGGTGCAGCCAAAAAGAAATGCGTGATGTAACGTGAATCAACTAGTATGCCAAGCAATCAATGATAGTAGTAAATAGTAATCACCTTAACTGCCGCGTACTTTGTTCCATTGGATGGTTAAGTTCAGTTTAACAGGAAGGAGGCATAGCGGGTGAGGAAACCAATCCACTTAAACTCCAGAAACCCCAGTGATCAGGACTCCGTCGTCTATTGCTTGTCCACAAGTTGGAGATTGGATTACGGGGTGAGTGATATGCAGGTGAGACTCAACATGCTATCAACCAGTTCGCTGGTGATCACTGGGGTAACTACTAATAGAGACTACATTAATACGGTTCAACACAGAAGACTTAGTTCTAAGGTTTTCTAATGCTATTGCTCTTGAGAACCTGTTCGACACCACGGCCTACTGACGTAATATAGTTGGACAAATGACGTCTCAGGGTAGACTCCCCTAGACTTGAAGTCGCTAATGCATCTGTTTCAGTGACGTGTGCATTGCGATCATGTGTGTTGAAGTATCACTTAACTGGGGGCAGTTGGCGCCGAATGTATCTTTTAAATATTTCGTTTTTCCTACTAGCAAATGCACTGTTTTTGTTCGGTGTGCCTAACTTGGAACTGATCGTCCGAGTTTAGATCGAGTCCAGATGAGTTTTACTGTGGCTTTCAAAAAAGTACTCGTATCAAACAAGAAGTACCTCATTTGTCGTGTTTTCTATGGAGCCGTTATAATCAGAGCCTCAGAGAAAGCCAGGTGACTATAAATTACTACTATCAGTTGTAGTAGTATTGACAGCCAGGGTTTAGATGTCAGTAAAGCGAAATTATTTGATGACTGTGATGCTTGTTTCGCAGTCACATTAAGCTCTACCACTGCCCTTCTTGGCTAGGAGACTGATGATTGCTGATATTGGCGGATAAACGTTTCACTTGACATAGGCTTCAAATGCTGTTCTGATCAGGAGTCTCGGCAGATTTAGAAAGCAGTTTCCTTCACCCCAACTGACCTTTTAACTTTTGTTGGAATCAGCTGAGTGCCTGTCCATTTGTGGAGAAGATGAACAAACCGCGAATATGGTGCTTTCTGTTAGAACGAATGTTAAATTCACGGGGCGACTAATGATATTTGATGCTCAAAACCCTTGTACGAAAAGCAAAAGGTCACCAATTTTTATAATGTGTTGATGTTGATGTCACTTACCTACCCACGCAGTGTTTTGGTCAACTTGATTTGCCTGGAAAATTTCGAACACACACTGAAGAGAGTAGTTATCTGAGGGTGAGTAATCGAACACACGTCTTCCAGCTTCGTATTCTGGGTCACGTATCATAGCACAGTGTTTTTTCCTAGAATTAAAACTACGTATTCCGGATTCGTGGTAAAATGCGAGTTATGTATTTAGTACAAACCGGCGACACACTCTCTTTCATCTTTGCAACCGTTCGAGTTGTCGCCAGTGCTGCGACCACTGCCGCTGAGAATGATGAACGTAATCATGACAGTGAGGACGCCACTTAGGGTAACACTAGTGATGATGAATACGACGATCGTGTTGATTTTGAACATAAGAATGAAGAGTTTGGCAAATTTGACGACAGCGTTCATTATTGTGTCGACAAAAGCGCTGCTCACGTTCAGTCTGACGATTAGCACGGGAATGGGGATGAAGATGTTGCTAACAGTAGTACGGATAATAATAACGAGGGTGATGATTATGAAGATAATTTTGATGTCGATATTAATGACGGTAGAGACGGTGACAGTTGAGATGATAAGCATGATTTTGTTGTTGATGATTACGATGAGATACTGTTGGTGACGGTGATTATGATATTGATGTTGACGGTTGAGATGACAATGTTGCTGTTACTTTCGATTCTGAGGCTGATGATGTTGCTCAAACTGCGATGATGATGATGGAGATGATGGAAACTACACTGATATTCATCAAGACAGCCGGAGGATATACACTGCGAGGCGCAAGCATTACCTTTATTCTCATCAATCGAGTACATAAAACATTCGGTTATATAGGTTAAGTGCGTGGTGACATAAGAGTGAAATGAAGGAATATTGCATACGGGCAAGCAGCATTCACTGCCACGGTAACGGAATTGATTGCGTCAGCACCTTCTGCCAACAAATGCCGGTGCTTAATCCTTGATCAACGTCGCCTTGAAGAACTCCAACAATCTAGGGTTGCGATTGCCCAATAGGACCAGGAACGAAGTGACGGGGTCAACCAAATGACCTGTTGCGGTTAGGTGTTTCACGATCATATTCGCCGATTTTCTGTTCAGGTGTTAGTATGCTGGCTCGCCTTGAGTCATTGTCTGCACCGGCCACTTGGAGATTTGCTCCGCTTTCCTCTATCGTAAACTTCGGTCCGTTCTGTCAGTGTATGAGGCACCGCAACTGCAGGTGAACTGGTACATAACGTGAGAGGCGGAGTTTTCAGAGAAAGAACAATCGGGGCAGTGGGGCCTCATCCTGCGGGTGGAAAACACCAAGCGCAATTGCGCTGGTAGATTTCAACTTTTGAGTTAGTACGGTAATGCTGTGGTCACCTCTGTAAGGAAGATTGATAAAACTTGCATTATCAGTGCTAACTATTGTTGGGAGGTAGCCACACGTTCCTTGCAATAAATTTCGACAAATTTGACTGGACATCCATTCGCAAGCAGAACACTTCAAAAGCTCCTCTTCAGACTTCTAGCTGTCGGCCGTGCACACTAATCGACACTGATCACGGCAACATTTGCTGTACAATGTTTGGTTGTTTAGGATTGTAAAGAACGACTTGCTGACTGAAACTAATGGTATTCCTCAAAGTCACGTAGAACCAGAAACTGTGATCTGTGGTTGGAAACTTAGGAACGCATTTTGTGAGACTTGCCAACAAAGGCACTAGAGCCGCACCAGTGCAGTGGGCTCGGAGACCCGTCATCCGGGCAATTGTTTATCTTACGGTGGTTGTTGCCGTGTGTCTTTTTGCGATCGCAGAATGATTATGTTGACGTTGCTGGTGATGGCTATGCTGCTAAGGAGAGTGATCTCGTTGATTATGATGGCAGTGCTAGTGTTATTGACGACAACGGTGAATTAGTTCATGCTGATGATGATACTGATGACGACGTTGCAGGTGATAACGTTCCAACGGGAGAAATGTTGACATGTTGAAACACGTTACAGATATTCGAACTGTTCCTTCTGTATGCCTTTATTCGAGCCGTCTGAATTTATCTTCTGACACGGAAACAAAACCTTTTCAAGGTGTTAACATTCAGTTCGTTTCCGTGGGCCACAGTGTCAAAACTACTGGTGTTGTGTAACGAGTGCGTAGCAGCAAGAATCGCGAGGAAACGTGACGTATAACAGTAAAATTAAGGCCACCATTTGAGAGATTTCGAACAAAACCTCGCTTCATCAAATCAACCTCTTTGAATGTCCACAACATCGAAATCCGATTGCCTAACAGCAAAGTGAACAATGATAGTGGTCACTCAAGCAGGGTATATTCAGGACATGGTTAGCAATCGACTACTCCGGATTCCTCGTTGACCAGTGAATTACTTGGTTTTGTGGCCTCATCACGTTCACGAATTACTCAGGGATGCATTCCAGTGTCTATTGTCCGTCCTGTTGATATGCTTTTCAGGTCAGCAGCAGATGAACTGGTAATTCAAATCAGAGGCACAATGGCCCACTGGAATAAGATCTGAAACAAGAAAGATACTACGAGTGGGAAATAACAGTCAATAGAAATTCATGGGTTTCTGTTTCCAGCCATAACAGCGTTCTCGCCTTGGAAGTCGAGTTCAAACGAACTTGTTTCTTGCTGACAGCCACAACCCCAATTTCGTTCATCAGTTTTTTGTTGAGAATTTGTGGAATGCTTTTCAGATAAAGATTGCCTGACAAGAAGCGTTCCAGAATTCCTCTATCTTTATTGATGCTATCAGTAGTACATATAGAACGAGGTTCGGACCAAACAGCGAATACACAGCACTGGAGCAAGCGGGGATGGTTACAAGTTCTGAGCAGTCCATGTTATTTTAAGTTATAAATCACGTTGTACTGTACCATCTTGACGTTGGATGATCAAAACGTCCATCATCTTCTGTTCATAAGTAGCCAGCAAGTTCAGGTTAAAAGAGTTTATACTCAACTGGATGTCGTCAGCAAACAATATTATTTCTCTAATCCGTCTTTTGTAGAATGTGTTACAATCCTTCAAACATGACGGTTGTTGTCCAGACACTTTCAGAAAAATGTTAGACACTGTCGGGCTGACTATCGGTGTGGCAGGCCATATACATGAAGTTATTTAAACTACACAGTGAATAACTCAACAGTGTCATATGTGCGTTACATGTGCGACTATCTCAGTGAATGTCGAGTAAAACAATTGGACTGGGGACTGAACCAAGAAACTTGGTGACCAGGGCTGTGCTTGCCTATATGCTACATTTATTCTCTGGTTTCAAATGACCGATTAAAATGATTGAACTGTTCACTAATTATTGATGAATCAGAAGCAAACTTACTTTGCTCTACAGATTGCTTTGTCGTTTATCATACACTGAGCCATTTGCTTTATGGTATGTTCAGTTATGAACACGTCCCTTAAATCTGTTATGGCAACGTCACCTGTAGACTGCTTCAAGTAGGAACTGTTAATGCTCTTATAAATGCTATGAATCGGGAACACGGATGATACTGGGGATTTTTATTCGGGAAATCAACACACGGGATACATTCTTCAACACCACCTCAAACAAAAACACATTTGCACAAAACACTAATCCCGGATCGCCACGGTTATCAGAACCAAGTTGGTGTAATGTAACTATTATTCCATTTAGGAGTGCAATCCAGCGCTTCGTGTATTTTCCTCTGTTACCTCAACGCCAAAATATGTGCTTCCGCTGGACTACTGACAAGTAGTATGGTGCGACCGCTCATCCTCCCTGCACATGTATGCAGTTAGCGTGACCGGCTGGAATAGGAGGACACCACCTGTTGAAGTGCATTTGTTTAATGCACGAGTTCTCCTATTTGAATTAAGCCCGTATTCCTGTTTTCTAATTTCATTTCACTTTGCTATAGTTCATACTCTTATCAACCGTGCCATTACTATACCGCTCATCTTTATGTGTATATTGTGCCCTTTCGCTACCGTCCACCACAGCTTGTGGGTTTCATAACCAAAAACATTCCAGTGGTTCTAAATACTTAACTGTTCTCATCTGGATACATACCAGTCAACTGACCAGATGAAGTAGTCAAACAATTAGAGACAGTCCAACATCACTCTCTGACCGTATCGGAAATGGTCCATTTTTGATCACCTACAGCACATATGTGTGCTCAAAAGTAGTTAACGTTGCTTCGGTAAAACTTTGAATCTGTCCATAACACTTAATCGATCGGGTCACGTCTTATTGACGAATCATTGTTTAGAGAGAATGAATGGTTAACCTCAAACGGCTAAATGACGCTAGTAACTAAATCCGTGAATTTACCAAAGTTTGAACACTGCACTGAATACAACGGTTTAGCATGACACGAAATACAGCAATGATAAATAACTTTACTAAACTTCAACCGGGGATCCTTGCTGGAAAATCAGCTGCAAGAAATCAGTTGGTAGAATTGTGTGTGACGTGAACGGAACATCAAACGTGGTAATAAAAATCAATCCAAAATGATACACAAGAACTTAGGGTCGGTATGTAGGATGATGAGCGCTAAATCAATGAGAAGCAAATCTGAGGTCCAGTTATTAGCAATTTGTAGTTCATACAGCTTCCGATTACGTAATTGAGTGGCCATTACTCGTTCTGTTATTAAACAGTGTTGTCGGATTGACCTGCTGCTTTATGACGACATATATATTGAGCTTACGGAGAGGCAATTGTTCCGAGAAATAAGGGAGCATCATCCAGTCTGATTAAGAACTGAAGGAAGGAAATCGACAACAAGCGTGGTTGTCCCCCCACCTGGCAGATGCGGACCACATATTTAACCCGACCGGGTAGTCCAGTATCGTTGACAAAGTTCCGGAAAACTAACCGACATTAAAGAGACAACGGTCAAAACAACCGCAATCCGATTACTCAATCGAAAGTTTGTTAAAACCCTAAGCCTCCCATGACCAGCGAGCAACTTATCTTGACTTCTTAGAGATCAATCGCAGTTGACGACTTGCTTGTAAACCATTCAAATAAGAGCTAATGCTCACACAACGAGGCTGTGCACTGAATCCCAGCGTATTGTTTTACTTATAGATATGTATTGAATTGATCCTTGCCCAAAAACACCTTTGCATTCTGTCTTTCTATGGAAACTATGGTATGTCAATTGAACAGTGGAACAGTCTGGCCGTCTAATAATGACAAGGTTCCGCAGTGAATAACATTAAAGCACAGTGATCGAAACAATTGTTTAAATCGGACGGGAGTAGAGTCTGCGGACTGGCGTCCAACACAGTAAAGAGCTTCTCGAAAACCAAGATGCGCTTGACACTGATGTTTGGACAACACGTTTTCGATTTTCGTTTGGAATGTATTCTTAGTCTCAGTAAGGATGAATTACAAAGACCACTTCACACGGTCAGGAACACACTCTAATTTTAACTGGGTGTCATCATTATCGTCATAGGCAACAATATGTTAGTGGTTCACACTAATGTTTAACTGTCACACAACCGTGAAAAAAAGCAAACCTTGTATAGGAAGAGAGGGGAAAAACGGAAGGGGATGGGAAGGAAGTTAACTACTGAAAAATAACTCCGTCTATATTCAAACATACAATACCAAGATGCCCACACCTTGAAAAACAAACAACCGAGCTCTAAGTGAAAGTAAGGCATCAGCAGCAAGACAAGGTATCCTTGGGGCTGTCACTGCCTTACGTCACTAAATGCACTCAACTCACAGACAAAAAGTTTGTGGTAGTTGTCGGCAAGTGAAAACATATATGATACTGTCCCAGTGCTTGAGGGTATCACTAAGATGATGTTCGTAAAAGGGTGTTTCATTGCTGTAATTAGGTCAATGATTGATTTAGAATATAATTACAACACGATTTTGAGTTACGTGAATAATGTGGGTGACGAATTGGTCGGATTTTTGTGCTAGCTTATCAGAGTGTTTTACACTGTTAGCCATTGCTTCACCTGTTCTATCACCACATATTTTCTGAAATGATAAGGATCAGGGGTGAAAGTATTTTACATTCGCTTAGAGGATGGCCATATTGGTCAGTCAGTTGAAAATCTGTGTAGAAAAATTCCCTGTCAGTATGCAAATAAACCGAGACGTGACTTAACTTCTCAGCTGAATATTGTCTGAAGGTGGAACTAGTCTACCGTGCAAACACGTATACTGAATTGCATGCGGAACTGAAGCTTGAAGCGTTTTCCGGATGAATGAAGTAAACACTCCTTACTGGCTCCTTTTACAGGGTTGTCATACTGTTAGTTTTCGGATGTCTAATCCAAGTGAACATGCAACACTTAATGACGATTCATTCATTTCGTCCAAAGTGTGCGTTCTTCTGATGAACAATGAACGACCAGAAAAATAATCAACTACCGTGAATATCGCAACCAAATGAAGTTGTTAGACACTTGGTATTAACGACACAGACGCTATGAGCACTGACATGAAATTAAAACGCAATTCATTTGCGTTTGCGAGGTTAACTACGAAGGCTAGCACGAAGGGGTCGTCAAAAGTTCCAATACATAGCGAAAACTCAGGCCAAGCACAGTCAGCAACGGACAGTCAACACAATCTGGAGAGTGTTTAATCAGATAAGAAACTGTACTTCATTTGGTTTAAGACGGCATCACACTAATCAGTAGAGAAGCTGTGTTGTCAGCGTTTGGGGATCGAGTGTGACGGATAAAAACAGGTGTGTTCGTGTGAGTGAAAATCAGTTACCAGGACGGTGGTAGAGAATTTGGCCACTTGATCGCGGGTTGTTGGACCGACGGCAGAAAACCATTGACGAGTCAAGGTCACAGGGAGGAAGAAGAAAGGGGAGTGAATCGAAGGCAAGTTAGACATCCGTTAAAGTCTCACTCTAACTGCAACCTTCAACAGGAATCACAGGCTGGGGTTATTAGGCTCTAATTTAAACTGCACTACATAAAATCACCTTCAGGTATGTAGTGTTTTTTGGTGGCCTGCCTTTCCATTGGGACGTCTGAGAAATGTGATTCATCGTGGTTGTTTCTCATAAGATACGGAAGCAGATGTAGACAGCTCTGTTTATAAGTTCTCCTACAGCCAATTCCATGGAAAATGCACACTCTTCTGTCTCTCTTTTATCCGTTTCCACCCCAGTTGGATTAGTGAAACTAGTTACAAGTCTTCCAATAATTTGGCTCCTTCACCTCTCAAGTGCATCACATATCTAGGCTCTCCAATGTTCTTGGTATCAAGCTTGTCCGATGCGATGCCATGGTCTTCAAGTTTGGTAACCGTTGTCCTGTGGTCCTAAGCTTCATGGATCACTCAAGCGTAACGTGAAAGTCTCTAGCCCACAAAACACCGCAAAATAGCTGAAGGCTTGAACACATTTATAGAGGCTCTTCCCCATTAGAACGTTATTTGTACGTCGACAAAATTACCAAGGAGTTGGCCGATCTGTTCGTGTCAGTCATTGCACGAAATTGCATGCAGCATGTCTCCTTGAAGACGTCGTTAATTCTTAGATTGGTTAACTTGTGGTTCGCGTCCGCTTGCAACACCTCATTTATCTATGCGTGCAGATTAGGGCAGGGGAGGGTTGAATATCGCCTATCCCATGTCTAACGTGTCGTGCTCTTGAGGGTACAAATCATTCACGTTAGATGAATCTGTTTTGCAAAAACAGCTTACCTGGTAGCGTGACATCGTTTGCATGTGTTTTATTACACTAAGTGTGGCTCCCATGTCGAGCTTGAGTTACGAAAAGGGTAGTACTATCAGAGAGTTTTGGCTGAATTGTTTCGAATGGGTCGTAACATCTCAATTTGAAAGTGGCATTGTCACCAATGTTGTTTATATCAATGCGCCCGTCCCAAGTGAACTGATTGAGAAAGGTGTTTGAATTGGAACATTATTTCATGTGGAAATAGTGTTCAAATTGGGCCGAATTCAGAAGCCTTACAAAATGTCTGTCATTTACTTGTTTAGTTTGCATAGTTTTGCGGAACGAAAAACCCATTGTCTATCATCAACCGGCTTTTTTTCATGCAGTTTTAATTGTTTTAGATAATGTATGTTACGGCCACGACGCCTTACCTCTTCATGTTCATTCTACTTGGGAGAGCTCTTAGCCTGGATGGAAGTCTGCATGGTCTGCGCTACTATGTCATACCGGACTGGAAGAAGCTAGCCACTCTGACAGTAAGTCTGTGATTGGACGCATGTCAAGCTCGACTGACCTGTCGATACTCACGTGACTCGCGACAGCCGATTCAGTGTTTTTTGTGATTTAAAGGTGTGCATAATGTGAGAAAAACTCGTCAGTGTATCAGAATTGACAAATACGGTAGTTCGGATGAAAATCAACATTGACCAGTGACTCCTAACTCAATAGTTGTCTCATGAAAAATTAAATATGCACTCATGAATAGCTCCCTGGATTCCGTGTTGTCTAATATCATAACTTCTAGTCTGGAGGAGAAACAACAAGACGGCGCCTTTCGGTTGATACCTAACGTATGAGAGCAAAGTGGAAGATGAACGCTAAAGGTTTTTATTCATAAATATCTCAATTTCAGTCAGGCAAACAGCTTTTACTTCAGTGAACATCAAATGATATCATAGGTTTCCGTGATGAGTAAGATTGAAAGCTACCGAGCAATCCACTCAAAATGAAGGTGCGCAAAAGAGGAAATGGGCTAGGGGGTATCCAAACTTCAGCGGCTATAGTCCAAACCAGTACAAACTTGTGCCGATCTCTACACTGTTTTATGAGGCCGTTGCAAATGCGATCCTCGTCCGTCTTAGCAGATGAGCAATTCTGAACCGGAAGTTGAAACAGACTACTTTGACAGAGTTGCCTTCTACGACTGTGTTTTTATATCCGTTTTTTTCAATTTTTATGCGCTTAGATGTAATTACCGACATTGTATTACGCCACACAGTATCTCAAAAGATCGCTTTGAAACACTGGCTAGGTCCCACTGTATGCACACATATATTCAGCTGCAGTGGCTATAAGCCTGACCAGGTTGTACTGTAGCTTGATCTACCGCCCTCCGTAACGGTGACTTTGATAAGGACTGAAGAAGCAATTGTATCACAAAAAATCAAACGGATGAGAACGAGGCTAGGCCGATAGTCTGGGAATGTCCTGAATTCAGACACACGTTGCCTTCTCGTATAATTTTTTTAATAAGCTAGTTGATTGTGCAAGAGGTACCGAACTGAGTAGGAGACGCTGATCAAGTTTACTCAACATTACTTTACTCACAATACGTGGCCACTTCGTTGCCTGTCCACTTCGTAGAATCACCCAACAGTCATCCGTCTCACTAATTAACGTTCGGTGCAGTAACCGCTCACCTGACAGACAATGTTACTGACCCAACCACTTTGGAGTGCGCAACCTGATTCTATGATCTAATGATCCCGTAGGCCATGAGTTTTAAACTACGTGCTGATGAACGTCCTTTTTGTTCACGCCACTTCTAATTAACCGACCACCATGGACAATTACATAACTGGAAGCACTGTGAGTAATCGAATTGCTAGGTTTCTAATGACCGACTTATGTCCCACAACGTGATCTGCTCGCAAACCAAACTTTTAATTACAAGTAAAAACTGGCTTTTGTAGTTGTAATCGAATCTAGAAACCAAAAAATCGTTTTTCCGTTTGCCCGCGTAAACCTTTCTAATATATTTGCAATGTTACCTAAATGCTAAACCCGCACTAGAGCAGTGGTCAAATATCCTGGCTACTCATTTAGAAGCTCTGTGTTTAGCAGTTTACCATCCCAAGAAGCATTCGACTGAGTGATTATGACTTAAAACCTAGTGATTTTCTATGCCAGAAGCCAAGAACATGCATCATCAGGGCTCTTTCGTCGCTTCGCATTGGATGATGAGATGCATGCGACTAGAAACATGATTTTATATTTTGGGTGCCAGATTAGTAAGGTTGCCTTTGATTCACAAAAGTGAAGAGCTTATTTCTCTTGTTCAATATCAACGAATAACTGACGGGACGCATCGCTAGATGACTGGTAAGACGATCTGAAAATCGGTCTAAACCGCATTGAAAGTGAACTAATCTACTCGGACTTGCGCGTGAGTACTTATACGGTTACTGCAAAACTCGGTACTGCCAAATGCGTGCAACCTCGCGGACGTACACTGAGTGGAGTGCTTGTCATATCCGGTCCGCGCCGGTTGAATGATACTAACTGTAAATGATCGCAAGCAATGTCACAGTACTTTTGACCGACTGGGTAGCTTTTCGTGTGAGCTATGTGATAATATCACGTGTTGGACATTCGGTGGAAGATATGAATCTTTTTTACGTCATTTTTGGTCAACAATATAGCAGAAGCCTGTTCGAGAAGGAGCAGCGCAAGGATAAAATGACGAACGTATATCCGTGTAATTTATCGGTTCAGTCAGTATAAGATAGATTGTAAAATAGTTGCTGATTTGCTGTACGGCCGAAACTCATATCACTTACATCTGGTGTGTGGGAGGCCAAACTGACGAGACCAGTGACCACAGAATGTCAAATGTGAGTGCGTACAGTCTTCTGCCACGTATTCGAGTATAGATCATTTCTGCTGTTGCCACGTTGTGCTGATAAGCCGACCACTATTGGTAGACGGGGACTTTACAAACACGGATTTGAATACCATATTCTCGATTTATTTCTACTGGTCGTACCAGTAAAACCAGCAAACATGATATAAAACAAAGATAATCAACCAAAACAAATCCAATCCTTCGCATATTAATGAAGCAGTTAACTGTTGACATAGTGGTCGCTGCGTCGACGTCATCCGTGCTCGTAAAACTAACTCCTGCTCCTGGATTTGATAAATTCAGTGACGGAGAACTGATTTTCAAGTTGAACATCGCCCACATTTGATCGCGGCTTCCGCATTCGGATAGAATTTTTAACCAGCCACATTCGAAAAGAAGCATTTGACTTGAGTTTCGCTCTGATTATAGCTCGTCAGTAGTGTGTATCCTTGCCACGGCTGGAATGTGAACTGATTGCCAACTTTCTCATCTGGATACTCTCTATGACCAGTGTGCATCAGTTAATTGATAACCACTTCTGTTTTAACTCTTCCTAACCCATTTCCTAACCAACTCGAAGGAAACCCCATTTCGTGCACCCGATTTATTCTGCTACACACCCTCAGACAAGTGTGAACACGAGCAACCTTGAAACACGGACAACTAATTTAACCATCTAACCGGTTGGGCCTCAATGGACAGGCGGCAAACCATAAAAGCGGCGTGACCACTGGAATTATTTGTCCACAACACCCAAGATGGACGACGATTGAGATATCTGCTAGAGGTGTCTTACACGATAACAATTATTTTGCTTCCAAACCGCACTTATTACAAAATTAGCGAATTCTCTGTGTGACAAGGATTACTTTGTATGAGACGGATAGTCAGAAACGAAAGTGAAATTTGTGTAACGCAACCTTGGTAGTGATTAATGTTCCAACATTGCTGCCAGGTCCAATTGTCACGCTTGAATAGCTGAACTTTTGTAAGTGAGAACTTAAGTTCACAGAGTTTTGGGTGATGAAGAATACCATAATAGTCCTGGTCTTTACTTGCGTATAGGCAGGTAAGGTAGGTCACTACAATGCGATAAACTAACCTCTCTAAATTTACTCGAACAACTGCCGCCTGCTTGCAAAGAATGCTTCGTCAAGGTCATAAATAGACTGCTCTTCTCATGAAACAGTCTTCACATAAAGGTGGATTGATCTGTCGGCCTGTAAAATGACTGTTTTTGTTTGCTACCCTAGCGATAAGCGTTCGAAAGCACTTCACTCAATCTGATTGGAAGGATACACGGATGTAACCGGGTGGTCAAAATGACACCGGTTTCAAGAGAGAGACAAAATTCTACAACCAGACTGCTTCATAAGCTGTTGCACACATGTGAAATTGGCAAATTAAGCTGAGTACTGAAGATATCCGCAACACTGACGGTGGCATGCTGTCCCACCAAACATTAATAGCAAGTTCTACCAAGATTGGTTCTCTTACAAAAAACAGACACTCTTGAAGACTAATATGTTCAAAGGAAAGGTTTAGTGTACTGGTGTGTCGTAGTGCGACATCTGAAAATGAGCAATTCTCTGTTGTTTTGATAGGTGTGTTCATGCGCTGTACAGCCTGTGGTCTTCAACAAGATATGAAAAACGAGTGAAGTGTTCCGCTGGTAGCTTAACAGTCTCATCAGAGAAATGTTAAAGAAACACCGAGTGAAAGTAGATGCTGCTGATCAACAAACTTCCCCAGAGATACTGGTTTGATAGACAGCAAACTCGCCTTCTTGGCATGGAATATATCTTCCAGTTTGGAAAATTCGGATGCTGAAATTGTACGACCATTCAAGGCAAAGTATAAAAAATTTCCCCGGAGAACGTAGCCATTTTTATCGGGTAGTAACGCATTCTGTAGAAAAAATAACTATTTAGCTTGTCTTATCGGAATGTGTTCTCTTTCATCAATGACAGAAAAGTACAAGGATTGGCAGTGTTCTTTCGTGGCTAGACATACCAGTGAAATATCGATTATTACAAGTGCACAATGAACAGGTTACTGGCTGTAAAGAAAAGAAAAAATTTGGGTGACTTTGAAGAACGGAAGTGAGATGATTATCCAAGCGGATATTGAAAACGGGAGGATAGATTTGCTAGGTGGTTTAACAGTGAATATATCACGGATATCACAGGGTAAGAAGAGGTTTTCCTTGAGAATGGGACTATACATAGTAACTTCACTATTGTGAACCTCAACGCTGATATCCTATGTGAACATTGCAGGCAGTAGATACCGCACCAAGAAATGCTGACTTAAATCATTAAGTCTGTCCAGGGAAGTATTCAACAACGTTCGCACATGTCTGTCGATCTTCGGTTAACGAACACCTAGACGTAAAACATACATTGTCCACCATTGACACAGTCAAACAATGTCATACACTAATTAATTCGTTTCGTTTCAAAACCTGTGACTTGTTAAACCCTAACCAAATAAACCCACATTAGTCAAAGCCGTCACGGTGAGACTGGACCTTGACGTGGTGTGACGGCTTGCGCATCTCGATGACCTTTTGGGCTAAACTGGACAGAGTTACTCATACCAGGCAGGCCAACAGGTAGAGGTCTGACAAACCACAGTCTCCTGGTCCTCCAGGTTGGGGGTTGGAAGATGGTTGGCATCTC